>CM065690.1:4484443-4489443 GCA_017654935.2 Phymorhynchus buccinoides
AGTTCTCGGATCCTCTCCTTAAAGGCTCCTCATTTTCATCAATATTTCCCTCCTCATTTTCCTCCTCCCTCCCTCGCTGTAATCAAAGTCATCTCTGTCTCTCTCTAACTCACTCGAAAGAGAGAGATCTCTCTCGCACTCTCTCTCTCTCACACACACACCCTCTCCCTCTCTCACTCTCTCTCTCTCTGCCTCATCCCATCGCCCTCCTTCTCCTCTCACTCTCTCTCTCTCATCGCCTCTAATCTCTCTCGCTCTCCAGAGCTTCCTCCTCTCCTTCCCGTGACCTCGCGTTCCCTTCCCCTCTCCCTCCCTCCTTCCCGCCTCCCCTCTCTCATGAGACTTCGCAGATCCCTCCATCCTCTCTCCTCACCCTCAGAGAGAGCCCAAGCTCTCTCTCTTCTCTCCATCTCACTCCCCTCCTCTCCTCCGACTGAGACCCCGCCCCCCCCTTTCGTACCTCTACTCCTCTCTCCTCATCCTCAGTCTCCTACCTTCCTTTCCCTTCTCGACCGTCCTCTCTCTCTCAGATCCTCTCTCCATCGAGTTTCCTTCAGAGAAAGAGAGAGACGAGGGAGTTCTTCCTCTTAGGCCTTAGTCCCCCTCTCTATCTCAATTCCTTCTCGTCACTCTCTCATCTTTCTTCTCTATTTCCTCCTCTCGTCTCCGGCTCTTCCTATTATCCTCTCGAGCTCGGTTTCTTCTCATCCACACTGCGCACGGTTCCTCACTAATTCTGAACTCCTCATCTCCTCAGAGACAGACCGTCCTGAGAGAGAGAGATCAATCACCTCTCCGGGTCTCAATCCTCTCGCCCTTTCTCGAACACCGAGAAATCCTCTCTCAGAGGTCTCCCGCTCCTATCTTCAGAAGAGAGAGAGAGAGAGAGACAGAAATTCTAGAGAGAGATCTCCTCTCATCCCTGTACTCTCTCCTCAGAGAGATCCTCCTACAAAGAGATGCTCCTCTCTCGTGCTCTACTCCTCCAAAAAGAGACTGCGAGACTGCTCTCATCTCACTCCTCCTTCCCTCAACTTCCCCCCACCTCTCTTCAGATCTACATTCTCCGTCCTCGTCTCTCCTCCTCCTCCTCGCCCTCTCAGGTGAGACACACAGAGACCCTCCATCCCTAATTCTGAAGCGTCTCAGTCCCTCTGTCTCTCTTCATCTCCTCTAGCCCTTATCTCACACCACAAAACCTCTCCTCAAAAAAGCAAAAACTCTCAAAACTCTCCTTGTCTGGCAGGATTAAGCCTCCTCTCCTCTCCTCTCCTCTCCTCACAACTTGGCTCTCCTCTCCTCTCAGAAGGGAAGCTCCTCTCCGAAGGGAGGGACGGTCTTCTATACGTACATGGATAGGAGGGGGGGGGGGCGTCCTCCTATCCGTCCCTCCCTCTCATGGGCGCTCTCTGACGGGCTCTCTCTTCTCCTCCCTAAGTCCGGTCGCTTTCGTGAAACCGTTAAATAATTTGTTGATGCCTTCCTTGATTGGTTCTAATCCTCCTTCTCATCTGCAATCATCTTCCTCTCTCTCCCTCGCTCCTTCCGGCCGTCACGATCTCGTCCCCCTTCTTCTTCCTATCATCCGCTCTCCCTCTCTCTCATCCTAATCGTTTCGGTCTCTCTCGTCTCTCCTCATCCTCTCCTCTTCTTTCATGGTTTTTGTTTTTCTTGTTGTTGTTGTTTTGTTGTTGTTCTTCTTCTTCTCATCCTCCTTCTTCTCCTCCTCCTCATCCTTCTCCTCCTCTTCTTGTTGTTCTCTTGTTATTGTTGTTTTGTTTTTGTTGTTGTGTTGTTCTTCTTCTTTTTCTTTCACTTCATCCCCTTGCGTCCGCATTGCCATGCCATCCATCCGTTCATTCCTTCATTCATTCATTCATTCATTAATCAATTCATTCATTCATTCATTCATCCAAAAATCCCTCCATTCACCATCCATTCATCCATCCATCCATCCATTCATTCATCCCTCCATTCATCCATCCATCCAGCAATGCATCCATCCATCCATTCATTCATTCATCCATCCTTTCATTCATTCTCCATCCATTCATTCATTCATCCATCCGTCCGTCCGTCCGTTCGTTCATTCATTCATTCATTCATCCATTCATTCATCTTCATTCATCCATTCCATACATCCATCCATCCAGTTATTCAGTCATCCATTGTGAATCACAGTCCTACAATCGCGATCGCAGCTGTCGCAAAAAATAGTAACACGCGCATGCCTTGAATGCCTTACCGTGCACGTGTGGAGTCTAAATAAAGCATTGTCCTCTTCCTTTCCTCTTCAAGTTCCCCTCCCTCCCCCCTCCTCTTTTCCCCCCCCCTTTCTTGTCCGCTCAATCATATATAGGAAAACGGATTACACCCACCCACCCTTCCTAGCTCCCTACGTTGGAAGGTACGAATAGAATTTGTCTTTCCGATATTAATTTTAACTCATATCTTCTTTTAATTAACAGGTCGATTTCTGTTTTGGGTTTTTTAAATTTATACGTATGACAGTTTTTTTAGGAAGCGCAGCGCTCGTGCGCTTGCACACACACACACGCGCGCACACACACAGCGCGCGAGCACACACTACCGCGCGCGCTAGTCGCGCGCACGCGCGCACATACGCACTCACACGCGCCGCGCGCCGCGCACGCGGCGCACTCGCGCACACACGCACGCACGCACGCACACGCACACGCACAACACACACCACACACACATACACACACACTTTCTCTCTCATGCGCGCACGGGCGCGCACATACACACATTACAGTTAGTCATTCACACATCGATCAAGTATGGCTAATGCACACTCCCACACCCACACGTGATATTCTCACCCCCCCCCCCCCCACCACAAAACTCTCTCTCTCTCTCTCTCTCTCTCTCGCTCTCGCTTACACACCACACATCACACACACACACACACTACACATACACACACACACACAAGCGCACACACACAAGCGCACACACACACACACACCACGCACGTGCGCAGGCACACATACACACACACAAACACGCACGCACGCACGCACGCAACAGCGCACGCACACGCACTCCGCACACACACACACACACACACACACAAACCTCTCTCTCTCTCTCACACACGTACACACCCGCACACTCACACGCACGGCACACACAAACACACCACACACACTCACACGCCACACACACACACACACACCACACATAAGACCTCTCTCTCTCACACACGTACACACAACGCACACGCACACAACAACAACAACAACACACACACACACACCACACACACACATCACACACACACACACACATACACACACTCACTTTCTCTCTCCACTGCTCGCACGGCACGCACACATACACACATTCCAGTTATTCATTCACTACATCGATCAAGTATTGCTACTGCACAACTCCCACACCCACACGTGATATTCTCACCCCCCCACCGCCCCCCCACAAAACTCTCCTCTCATTCTCACCCTCTCGTCTCTGTAATCTCCACTTCCTCTCTCTCTCTCTCTCTCTTACACACACACATCGCCACACACCACAACACACACCACACACACACACACACCCCATCTCTCACTCGCACACACACACACGCACACCCGCACTGCGCGCGCGCACACACACACACACACACACAAACACGCACGCATCGCACGCAGACACACGCCACGCACGCATCACACACACACACGCACACACTATACACACACACACACACATAAAAAAAAAACACCCACAACCTCAACCCTCACACACACACACATACACCCACGCACACGCACACGCACACACACACACACGCACATGACACACACACACACACACGACACACACACACACACACACACACACCAACCTCGTCTCTCTCTCTCACATTCTTACACCACACGCACACGCGCACACGCGCACACACACACACAACACCACACACACACACACACCACACACCACACACACACACACCACACTACACACACACACACCCACACACACACCACACCACACACACACACACACACAAGAGAAGGTTATTCCATTTTCCGCATGCACAATAGTTCCTACCCTACACAACACCAACGGCATCTTCCATAATTTAGACCTCGTGAACCTCAGAAATGCCGTTTGATTGGACCAATTAAACCTCCGCTGCTAGCGCTGCGGGGATTTTGAATAATTAATGAAGCAATCAAGGGCAGACGATCCGGTTTAATAATAATTCCGTGTAATAACTCTAAGCTTTCACGTGTGTGGAAAAAGCTTAAAGACCCCCCACGTCACAAGAGGTCACGTGGTACATTCCCTCTTTCTATGCTGGGAAGATTTCTTAAGATTTCTTACCCGCTATTATAAGGGAAAACCCGTGAAACCCGTGATTTTGACACGTGACGTGGTGGAGTCTTTAAATGTGATTTGTTTTCTGGAGGAGGAGGAGGGGAGGGGGGCTGAGAGGGGGGAGGGGGGAGATCGGGGGGGTGGGGGGGTGGGTGGGGTGATGTGTGAGAGGGGGTATCAGACACATACATTCATCAAGCCTTGTTTTATTTTTAGCGACCAGCCACAATTGTGCTAATCAGTGTTAATATTAGACGGTGACCCCTCCCCTCCCCCCTTTCTTTCCTTTCCCCCTCCTCCCCCCTCCCTCTTCCCCCCCCTCCCCCCTCCGCCGTCCCTTTCCTCCCTTTCATTCCTTCCTTTCCTTCCTTCCTTCCCTCTCCAGCCCCCCATTCCTTCCCCATATGCCCCAAAAACTACCCTATTATATTTTGTAATATTTTTTTTTGGTTTTTGTCTTTTTTCGTTTTTTGACCCCACGCGACATAATTATATGGACAAGGGATGTGTTTCTGTTCGCGTCTCTCTCTCTCTCTCTCTCTCTCTCTCTCTCCGTCTCTCTCTATCTCTTCTCTCTCCTCTCTCCTCTTCTCTCTATTCTCTCTTTCTCTCTCTCTCTTCTCTCTCTCTCTCTCGTTCGTCTCTTGTCTCTC
>CM065690.1:4494443-4496943 GCA_017654935.2 Phymorhynchus buccinoides
TGTGTGTGTGTGTGTGTGTGTGTGTGTGTGTGTGTGTGTGTGTGTGTGTGTGTGTGTGTGTGTGTGTGTGTGTGTGTGTGTGTGTGTGTGTGTGTGTATGTGTATGTGCGTATATATATGTGTGTGTGTGTGTGTGTGTGTGTGTGTGTGTGTGTGTGTGTGTGTGTGTGTGTGTGTGTGTATGTGTGTGTGTATTTTATCTATATGTAATTGTGTGTGTTGTTGAGAGAGAGAGAGTGTGTGTGAGTGTGTGAGTAATTCCAGAGAGAGAGAGAGAGAGAGAGAGAGAGAGAGAGAGAGAGAGAGAGAGAGAGAGAGAGAGAGAGAGAGAGAGAGAGAGAGACGGACAATTTGATTCCACTTTGTGACGTATGACTAACGATATACATCCCATGCAGCATAATATATATATAATTTTTTTGTCGCCACAAATAAACAGTTCAACAAACTTTTGGCATTAGTCATAGCTCTAATGACTTGGATAATGTATTTTTGAATCCAGATTGGCATCTTGAAAAGGGCGGTTCAAAGAATGTTGTCCATTAAAAAGCTTAAAAACTGAATTCAACGAATCTGACCCAAAAGTTAAGTGTAGTCTATTTACAGTGCTTCAAAGTTAGTTGGTAGGAACACAAAAAGTGGAACAGAAGTGTGTGTGTGTGTGTGTGTGTGTGTGTGTGTGTGTGTGTGTGTGTGTGTGTGTGTGTGTGTGTGTGTGTGTGTGTGTGTGTGTGTGTGTGTGTGTGTGTGTGTGTGGTGTGTGTGTGTGTGTGTGTGTGTGTGTGTGTGTGTGTGTGTGTGTGTGTGTGTGTGTGTGTGTGCGTGTGCGTGCGTGCGTGTGTGTGCATGGGTGCAACTTTTCCTGGTATAGCCTACAAGGATTTCCTGTTTTTTAATTTTACCAGAAAAGGAATTTGTGTGTGTGTGTTTGGTTGTTTGGTGTGTGTGGTTGTCAAGCAAGATCTTTGTGTGTCTATTGTATTTTTCAAACACTTTAAAATAAGCATCATATAGTAATTTGGCAAGTGTCCCGTGTGTGTGTGTCTCTGTGTGTGTGTGTGTGTGTGTGTGTGTGTGTGTGTGTGTGTGTGTGTGTGTGTGTGTGTGTGTGTGTGTGTGTGTGTGTGTGTCTGAAACACGAAAACGGCCTTATAACTCCGCCGTGTTTTTCGACCGAATCGCTTCAAATTTGCTGTGAGCCTTAACGGGGCGATGGCAATGGCAACCGAGGCGGCCGTGTCATTTGCGCGGTTTTGCAAATGCGCGAAACGCGCATCCGCCGGCCTTTCGGCGCCCGTATCTCCGGTATTTCTGGATGGTGTGTGTGTGTGTGTGTGTGTGTGTCTGAAACACGAAACGGGCCTTATAACTCCGCCGTTTTTCGACCGAATCGCTTCAAATTTGCTGTGAGCCTTAACGGGGCGATGGCAATGGCAACCGATGCGGCCGTGTCATTTGCGCGGTTTTGCAAATGCGCGAAACGCGCATCCGCCAGCCTTTCGGCGCCCGTATCTCCGGTATTTCTGGATGGATTGCCTTCAAATTTGGCAGGTACATGACTGAGGACGGTGACTATCGCTGTGGCAAACCTTAGGCGCATAACAGCAGCATGATGCAAAACGGGCCTTATAACTCCGCTGGTTTTCAACCGAATTGCGTCAAATTTGCTGTCAGGCTTGCTGTGGCCGTGGGCAAAGCCTGGCAGCAAATTTGAAGAAAATCGGGTGTGTGTGTGCGTGCGTCACTCTCAAAGCAGCGCCAACGGGAAACGGGGCCTTATAACTCTGCCGTTTCTTAACGGAATCGCTTCAAATTTGCTGTACTCAGCGTTACCAGTACTTGGCGTTACCGTTACTAGGCGTTACTGTTACTAGGCGTTACTGGTACTCGGCGTTGCGCTAGTTTGCATAAATTGTGGAAAAAACAAACTAAAATACCTTCATAAATAAATTTTTGCTTCAGCTGCAGGGGGACATTACCCCTGGACCCCGGCCTTTCAGGTTTTTTTTCATTTTGTGTAGTTGCACCCATGTGTGTGTGTGTGTGTGTGTGTGTGTGTGTGTGTGTGTGTGTGTGTGTGTGTGTGTGTGTGTGCGTGTGTGTGCGTGTGCGTGTGCGTGCGTGTGTGCGTGCGCGTGTGCGCGCGCGCGCGCGTGTGCACTCGTGCGTGCGTTTGTGTGTGCGTGTGTACATATGCGCGCGCGTGTATTATGTGCGTGTATGTATGTGTATGTATGTGTGTATGTGTGCGTGCGTGCGTGCGTGTATGTGGGCGCGCGCGAGAAATAGGAGCCGGGTGATTGAGTGCACGTGCAAGCATAGAAACTGTTGCGTCCTGCTTTCAGGCAAAGCACTCAGTGACTGAAGCTCTTGGCGACGCGTCAGTAGTTTACAGGTCGATATTGTAGTGTGCCAACCATGAACAAAGACAAAAGTGTCTTTGCTATGAACCTGTGGACTATATCTCCTTTACACGAACAATAACTTCTATTCATCTTAT
>CM065690.1:4506943-4511943 GCA_017654935.2 Phymorhynchus buccinoides
CAGCACCAACAGGAAACTGGGCCTTATAACTCCGCCTTTTCTTAACCGAATCGCTTCAAATTTGTTGTACTCAGCGTTACCAGTACTTGGCATTACCGTTACTAGGCGCTACCGTTACTAGGGAGAGGGCATCACTCTCAGAGCAGCGCCAACGAGAAACGGGGCCTTAAAACTCCGCCGTTTCTTAACCGAATCGCTTCAAATTTGCTGTACTCAGCGTTACCAGTACTTGGCGTTACCGTTACTAGGCGTTACCGGTACTTGGCGTTGCGCTAGTGAACATTAAAACATAATGAACCCTGAAGTCTCTCTATCTCTGTCTGTCACTCCACTCTCTCTCTCTCTCTCTCTCTCTCTCTCTCTCTGTCTCTCTCCCTTCTCTCTCCCCCCTCTCTCTCTGTGATCTATGAACATTAAACATAATGAACCCTGAAGTCTCTCTCTCTCTCTCTCTCTCTCTCTCTCTCTCTCTCTCTCTCTCTCTCTCTCTCTCTCTCTCTCTCTCTCTCTATCTCTCTCTCTCTCTCTCTCTCTCTCTCTCTCCTCTCTCTCTCTCTCTCTCTCTCTCTCTCTCTCTCTCTCTCTCTCTCTCTCTCTCTCTCTCTCTCTCTCTCTCTGGTCTATGGACATTAAACATAATGAACCCTGAAATCTCTCTATCTCTGTCACTCCCTCTCTCTCTCTCTCTCTCTCTCTCTCTCTCTCTCTCTCTCTCTCTCTCTCTCTCTCTCTCTCTCTCTCTCTCTCTCTCTCTCTCTCTCTCTCTCTCTCTCTCTATGGACATTAAACATAGTGAACCCTGAAGTCTCTTTTTCTCTGTCTGTCACTCCCCCCTCTCTCTCTCTCTCTCTCTCTCTCTCTCTCTCTCTCTCTCTCTCTCTCTCTCTCTCTCTCTCTCTCTCTCTCTCTCTCTCTCTCTCTCTCTCTCTCTCTCTCTCTCTCTCTCTCTCTCTCTCTCTCTCTCTCTCTCTCTCTCTCTCTCTCTCTCTCTCTCTCTCTCTCTCTCTCTGTCTCTGTCTCTCTCTAAGCTGATGAATGAATGAAAATCTGCTTAACCTCCTCCGGTCTGGAAGAAACACACATATGGGACATTAGTACATAATATAAAGATGGTGGGAACGAACCCGGAGCCAATGCCCAGAGGCAGTGCAACACCAGTAAAGTCCCGAATTTTTAATAATACAGATAATGCAACTATAATGATGATGACGCTTACGCTACCAATCAGAACACAATATTTCCTCTTTCTGGGAGATTATTGATAACGGGTGTTGAATAAAAACGCGATTTGTCACAACGGTAGGGAGGATTAATAAATTGTCTTCAAAAACAACCCGGCAAGTTTGGCTGCAGGAATTTTGCTTTGATGCTGCGCTATAACCTATAGGCTTGCGCAGGACAGGATGGTAATAAACAGCGTGTTTGTACCCGCATGCACGCAGGGACGGACGGTTCATTGTGTTCCTGCGTGCATAGTGCGTCCGACCGGGTTTTCTTGTTTCTTCTGGGGGTTTTGGTGGTGGGATGGGTTCCTGGGTTAGGGGAAGACGGGGTAAAAAGCGCATGGGCGGGTAAGAAGCCCACCCCAATTATCTCATGAAATAAAGAAAATTTCAGTCAAATTTGCCCATGAGACGAATGTTAGACATTAACGCTCGTCTCATGGGCAAAATGAGACTGAAATTTGCTTCATTTCATGAGATAATTGGGGTGGGCTTCTTACCCGCCCATGCGCTTTTTACCCCGTCTTCCCCTATATATAAGGCGGTTTCTTTTTAGCCTAAACTGTGATATTCTTAGTGGTGGATCTCTCCTTGGGCAGGGTCCTGGTTTTTGTGGTGGGGCTAGGTTCACGGGTTAAATCCATGTGATCCAGGGTGATCCTGAGGGTGATCCATCACTACGTGTATAAGAACCACTCTGGATCACCCTCAGGAACTGACCTGGATCGGCCTGAGGGTGGTCCAGGGTGTTCCTGAGGGTGATCATCGAGGTTGATCAACTGGATCACCCTCAGGAACAACCTGGATTGGCCTGAGCCGGTGTTCCTGAGGGTGATCGATGGTGTTCCTGAGGGTGATCAATGGTGTTCCTGAGGGTGATCCAGGCGATCCACCACTAAGGACCACCCTGGATCGTGAAGGGAAGAGGAGGTAGGGGGCGTAACGGGCAAAGGACATGTCTGCCGCTCGGAGGGGGAGGGGTGTGGGACCGGCTGGCTGTCAGTCTCTGCAGAGCCTGTGTATCTATCTGGCTATGGTCTCTGTGTGTCAGTGCACGCATGCGCATGAAAGCATGTGTTTGAAGTGCTTGCCGTTACCATGCCAGAGATTGATCGATCGTCAACAAGACACCCCACCCCCCTCCCCCACACACACACTTTACTTCCCTCTCACGCAGTTTTGTCTGTGATGTTGTGAGGCTGAGACATTTGAAGCATTGTGATGGATGTGTGAAAAATACTTTTTCTTTCGCTAGTAAATCGATTTCTGAATTTTAACCTTGAAATGGCTAGCTTTTCCTTAAACATTTCTCTTTGAATCTGAAATCATCAGTCTCTCTGGGACTGGGAGTCTGGGGTCAACGATCGCGGCTCATCTTTCTTCTTTGAACTCTTTCCGATTTCCCCCCCCTGGCACAATCACAAGAACCGAAGTCTCTGACAGCCGTCAAATTCGACGAGCTTTGTCTGGAAGTCGCCACACTAGCTGACTAGGTTTCTTGCACTACAAGCCCGTTTATTGTGACGATGTTTTCTTCTTCTTCTAAACTTGTGTTGATATGTGGGGAAAGACAGTTCCCCCCCTTGTGTCGAGGGTGTGGCAGAGGACATGCCTGCCCTCGGCAACAACATCTATCTATCTCACCAGCCACAAAGCAAAAAACTTTGAATCTTCCAAGTTTGAAAGCAAGAAGAATAAGAGGAGATCTAATACAAAGTTATAAAATATTTAATAATATTGATGACTTAAATGCAACAGAATTTTTCAAACTAACAAATTATGACAGAACAAGAAATAGCACTGATAAAATATTTATTGAATATTGTAAAACTAACACAAGAACATTTTCTTTTACTAACAGAGTTGCACCTTTTATGGAATCAACTACCAACTAACATTAAGAGAGCACCTAATACTAACAGCTTTGAAAATCAGCTTGACCAATTAAAATTTTACGATGACATAATGTACGAATACGATGATTAATTCATCGCAAAAACCTGAGTATACGGTATACCTTGAGTATGTAAAAATAAAACCAAAAACACAAAGATGGGACTTTGAAAGCCTAACGCCGAGTAACGGCTATAGTATATTATTTTCATCCCTGTTCCTAATCCTAATCCTAAATCCAAAAGCTGGTTAATGTTTTCAGAGCAATCTGTTTCAGTGTTTGTTTCTGTGTGACCAGTAAAGTAGTATATTGTGTCTATACTCTATGTGCCTATCTGTTAACACAATAACTTTCAACGGAGGGACCTAGGAGGCTCAAATTTGTGCACGCTTATAGGCATTTAGGATATCTAGGCCAAGTTTGAAAATGAAGGTCATTGGTCAGAGGTCAATGTCACTGGAGCCGAAAACGCTTCCGCGCGAGATCCTAGCTGGTACAGACAGCCATGGGTATTCGCGACTGTAAAGTGCAGGTTGTAGACTGTTAGATCCGACTTTAGTTTCAGGGGTGTTTTGTCTGTTTGTTCCTGCAAGATCACTGGACCTCGAAAATACTGCCGCGCGGCTGGTTGGTGTAGCGTTTTCACGCTCTGGTTGTGAATGAGTTTGTCACTAGCTGAGATGGTAATGGTTGAGTCAGCCACTCGGTGACCTTTGACACTGTTACTCAGTGAGTGAGTGACTGACACTGTTCAGTTTGTGACAGTGTAACGCTGACACTCTTATGTTGGGGGAAGTTCATTCATTGCTACAGCTCTTGTACCTAAGGCGGGGTTCACAAGTTCCGTAAGGAAAACCCTAAATAAGTGGGAGAAAGAAGGATGAAAGTTTACGCATATAGGGGAAATTCGGACACGTGCGCAAATCTAAAGTTCCCCTTCTTTGTTTCACTTATTTATGGATTGCGCACAGGTTTCCGCATGGAATCTGGGCCAGCTGTTTGGTGGGGGTTTGTGTGTGTGTGTGTGTGTGTGTGTGTGAAGTCAAAATGATCTTTATACATATTGACGATAAAGGAATAAGCTAAACAAAGCTTAGTTTTCATCCCGTTGTCCTAAATTAAGTTACAACTGCAAAAGCCAACTGAAGTAGATAAAAAGAACAACGAAAACTGGAGAAAAAAAAGTCAAACCGAAATGAATAAATATGGGGAAAATGCACACCTATATGTCACACAAGCACAGTACAGTGGAACCTCCTTTTAAGACCTCCTATTATAAGACTCCCTCCCTTTGTCTCTCTCTCTTTCTTTGTTTCTCCCCCTCTCTCTGAGTTTCTTTGTCTCTGTCTCTCTGTCTCTGCCCCACTTGTCTCTGTCTCTCTGTCTCTGCCCCACTCGTCTCTGTCTCTGCCTCACTCTCTCTCCATCTTTCTTTCTTAGTACAGTGGAACCTCCCTTACAAGACCTCCCATTATAACTCCCTCCCACATAAGACATACTTCTCTGAGACATTGCCCTTCTTTGTAAGTATTAAAATTACCTCCCTTGTAAGACCCCTCCCTTATAAGACATTATGACTCCCTCCCCTTTCTAAAAACAAACAAAAACTTTATTAAAAGAAAATAGTTAGGTATTTTTTCTCTCTCCACCCCCCCCCCCCCCCCATCCCCACAACTTTATATATAAGTAATGTCCCATATGTTCTTTTAAAGAGCGGGAGAACGTAAAGCATAACCGACTCCCTCCCCAACATAAGACCTACTTCTCTGAGACCTTGCCCTTCTTTGTAAGTATCGCTTATGTTCAAATTCTGATCGCTTCTCGGCCTTTTGGCTAAGACAGTGATTCAGGAACATAAATTTTTGTTTATATCCTGGTTGGTT
>CM065690.1:4516943-4554443 GCA_017654935.2 Phymorhynchus buccinoides
GACAACCAGTCCACAGACACCAAGTCGTCGGTTATGTCCGGGGATTCATACGCAGGCGGGGGAGGAGGAGGGGGGAGCGTCACCATCAGTCCTAAGCATAAAGGTGAGCGGAAGGAGTGGGGGTGGGGTGTTGATGAGTGAGTGGTAGAATTCTGAACAAAGTTTATTTTGTCCCGTCGGTTTATCACAAGAAGAAAAATGTGTAAATGATTGATTGATTGACATGATTCTTCCTTTTTTATTCTTGCGCTCCCAAGGCCATATGGCCTCAGTGGTGAAATCAGCTTCAGAAAAAATACAAACAGCGTTGTTATGTTCATATCATAGGTGAAAGAGGATGGATTGCTTCTATAGAAAAGAGAGGAATAGCTGAGTAGGTGAAACGGGGATGGGTCATAGGGCGGCCATCTTGCTCATTACCATAACAAAGCGTAGGTGAAACAGGAATAGGTGAAGACGTACATATGTTTCTGGTTAGTTTTCATTGGTCTCCCCGCTGCATTCAGCCGACGCATTCCGATTTTGGAGGAGCTCAAAGGAGAGACATTATTTGGACGATTATTTTTTGTTGGAAAACAAAACAAAACTGGGAGAATGGACGAATAATAAAACTATTAGTAAGAAGAGGAAAAAGCAGAATCAAAGACAGTGATGAATAAGAGGAAGCTGCTAGCACAGAACTTCCAGAAGATGGGAGAGCTATTTGTACTGAAAGCTCTTCCGGCATCCCCTCGGGTGGGGATGGATTGACATGAAATTTCTACTTTCTTTCCCCGTCAGTTACCAGCCTCTGCTGTCTGTGTAGAGCCATTAACACTATTGTGACTGACGCTGCCTCAGCCTATTCTCAGTGCAGGCCCCAGCCTGCCGCGGTACAGTCGACCCCCTCACGAACGGCCCTCTGATTTACGACCTCCCCTCTTTAAAGACCGAAATATGAATGACGGATCGTTTTTCCTCAAAACTTGCCTCATTTACGACTCCCCCTCTAACGCGTTTTACGACAGTAAATCTTGTTGATTTTACGACCGATGCAACACATTCTGACAATTATTAGTCGCAAAAACGTAGGATATCTATCCTTCTCGGCCTCAGTTCGAGCCGACGCACAGCTGGGGTACCACTGTTGTTAGCCAATGTCAATCTCGCGAGGGTCCGATCTCGCGAGGGTCCTATCTCGCGAGATTTCTCTGCGCTAATTCAAGCCGCGCTACTCCGGATGTTTCATTCAAGAATGGCGGAGAAAGCACAGTGTAGCGATGTGGGTAAAAAAAGGAAACGTGTGACGCTCACTCTTGAGCAAAGGGTGAAAGTAGTGAGGAGACATATGCTTGTGCTGTGCGTCATATACGGTGTAGTGAGTGCATTGTTTTGGTCACCCCTGATTTAAGACCCCCCTCTTTTACGACCGATTTTCCCCAATAATTTGAAGGTCTTAAAAGAGGGGGTCAACTGTACTACTCATAGAAATTGGGTGGTTGTAAACAAATGCGTCTTACGTAGCTGAATGATGTCCTTTTGCGACCAACTTTTGGTTACTTTCTGAAAAAAGGCTGTTTAATTCGCATATGTAATTTATAAGTTGATAGGAATAACGCTTTTTACATGCCGACTTGAAAAACGGGAACGATTCATTGTTTACATGACCCCCCCCCCCCACCCCCCCCCCCCCCCCCCCCACACCTGGCTGCATTCAACGACACCCCCTACCCCTCCCATGACCAACAGACTCAGTCTCTTGACTTGTCAAAGCCACAGGCACACTGTCACTAGTTTACAATCATCCTCACTACTTTCGTCGCTTTCAGAGTCAGAAAAAACAAATTCTGGGTCCCTGTCGTCAGGTTCATCCAAGTCAAGCAGTTGAAGAATCTCCTCTCTCATAAGACTTCGTTTATATGCCATTTTTAGTCACTAATTGCTGTCAATTTGTACATCGAAACCAAGGGAATTCGAGAAACGGAAGTAATCAAACAAGGGAAACAACTCACAGAACGAACTGTGTTCTGTACTGGAAAATAACACACAAGTTTTGTACCTTATACCGTGATCCTACTGTAGTCGCGACCCGTCCACACAGAATGTACTGCAGTTCCTACTAAAGTTGTGACCCGTCACCAATGTGTTAACTGATTGGCAATTCTTTTTTTGTATCATGACCCAGCACCACAAAAGGGACATTAAGTGTGAACCTGACCAATCTGAGAAAATTGTACATTTGAAAACTTCAGACAATTCTCTTTCTAATGAAACAAGAACTATTCCTGTATCTTTTTCCATTCCCGAGTTATGAGCATTTAAAGTTAGTAGGGTGAGCGTCGGCCATTTTGAGAAAACACCGTCTAAATTTCAGTCTAGCTGAAGAAAATGCTTTGACCTACTCATTTTAAAACACTTATAAGACCATTTAGAGGCCACATTAAAGACTGTCCTTTATAAATATGAAAGATAAGACGTTAGAGAACACGAAAATACCCATAACTCACAATTGACAAAAAATGATTTTTAAAACTTTGCAAGCCTGTTGTGAGAAACTAGCCCAGCGACTTGATGTCCCTTTCGTGGTGCTGGGTTTGCAATTTCCTCTCCGTCTCACACCCTTCCTTTCTCCCCAATACCCACACAAAGATGTCAAGAATCATGTATAAAACAGACTTCCACCCGAGGGGATACCGGAAGAGCTTTCAGTACAAATAGCTCTCCCATCTTCTGGAAGTTCTGTGCTAGCAACTTCCTCTTATCTAGTATCTTCTGGTTTAAAGTTCTGTGTACACAATACATTACATATAATTCAAATGACGGAAGGTGTGTTCTCACCAATTAGAAAATATTATTTCAATAGCAATTATTTCCTCAAAATAGAAAAAAACTAGTAGTCACTCCCCCCCCCAAAAAAAAAAAAAGAAAAAAAAAGGAAAGGAAGGAGGAAAACAAAAGGGGGATTGAGAGACAAATTAATCAACAATTTGATGACTCATTAAAGCATCCCACAAAAGTAATTCTGCTGCTTTTTCCTCTTCTTACTAATGGTTTTATTATTCGCCCTTCCGCGTATGCTCGCGGTCTTGTGTGTGTGTGTGTGTGTGTGTGCATGTGTTGGTATAAATGTGTATACACACGTGTATGTGTGTGTGTTGGTGTATGTGTAGGTGTGTGTCTGAGAGGTAAGAGAGAATCTGAGGTAGAGACTGATACATGATGTAATCTGATTTTGTTACCTTTTTTCTCTCTCTTATGTTGGTTGTCCATCCATGTGCATGCTTTCGTTGTTGTTGGATTGTGTCTTGTGCAAAACCAGAACGATTTCCTTTGTATTATGAAGCCAGGGCTCCCAGGGACCCCCATTTTGGAGTCTATGAAGTACTAAAATTCTAAAGGACCCTGTAAAGGAATGTGCAGGGGGCCCCAGGGATGCAGTAGAAAACATCTTTTTAGCATTAACAATGCCACTGGGACCCTCTATCCCGCCTCTAGGACCCTCTGTACTGTAAGTGAAGGAGTCCCTGGGACCCCTTGTTTTGCGGAACGATTGGGAGCCCTGGATGCATTGGCTGATTAAAGAATCTTGAATCTTGAATCTTCTTTTCCTTTCCTACGGAAATCTTCACATCCTTCCTTGAACTTTCTCGTAACCCCCCCCCAGACCCCGACCGCATACGGAAGGACCGGGAGCGGGAGGAGCGCGTGCGGCAGACCCGGGAACGCCTGGAGCAGGAGCGGCGCCGCAAGCTGGTGGACCTGCAGCAGCAGCAGCTGCAGGCCCAGGAGAACCGGGAGAGGCAGCTGACTCTCCGGAGGAGGAGGATCGAGGACCTCCGCAGGAGGGAGGTGGAGAGGAGGGCCGAGGTGGAGAAGCGGCGGCGCCAGAGAGAGAACGCCGAGAGGGTGAGAGGCTGCGGCGTTTGTTGTGTGTGTGTGTGGTGACTGTGTGTGTGGTTGGGGTGTGGGTGGGGAAGGGAGGGAAGGAGGAAGTGGGGGGAGGGGGTGGGTGTGTGTGGGTGTGTGTGGGGTTAGTGAGGGGGTGGGATGGGTGTTGGGAGGTGGGTGGGAGTGTTTGTGTGTGTGTGTGAGTGTTTGTGTGGGGGATAGGGTTGAGAGGTGGGGTGGGTTGGTTTGTGTGTGTGTGATTGTGTGTGGTGCTTGTGTGTGTGAGGGTGGGAGTGTGAGGGTAGGAGGCCTAATCTTTAAGCTCTAAGCGGTGTGAGTGTTTGTGTGGGGGATGGGTTGAGAGTGGGTTGGTTGGTTTGTGTGACGTGAGTGTGTGTGCGTGTGTGTGTGTGGTGGGAGGGGGGTAGAATTAGAAGGGAGGGTGGGGTGTGAGTGTTTTTGTGTGGGGTTGTTGGGGGTGGGGTTGAGAGAGAGAGAGAGTGTGTGTGTGCATGTGCGCACACACACACATTTCTTTCTGTTACAAAAACTTGTTTAGATCTAAACATCTCAGGGGCTGCAGTACCAATGATGATTATTGAAGATGTAAGAATATTGAACCTTCTTGTAAAATGCCTTTTCCTGAATGTTAAGGATGCTTTTAACTTAAGACTGATCTTCGGAAAACGACTTAGAACAGACAAAGTAACAGACTGGCTGTCTGTTTTTTGCAGCCATGCGGTAGCTGCTCGCTGTTTGGTGTAAGTTTGAGTGCCTGCGCATGTTGCCGTCTGTCTTGCCAGTTGGGTGCCGTTACCGGTTTTTGCACTGGGTGTTTTGTTACCTTTTTTTTGCCAGGCGCGTGCCATCATTACTCCCCCCCCCCCCTCCCCCCCCCCCCCAGATGCGTGCCAAACAAATGCCAGTATCAGACCTGTTTACCTTTACGATTTTGCCGTAATTTTTACGAAACAAAAATCAAATTACGATAATTACGGCGAGCAAAAAAAAAAGTGAAACAAAATCCTTAAAAAACCCCCACCACTACAATTGCGTCGACAAGTGAAGCTTTTGAAACAATGCGGTGAAAAGTCATTCCGGTTCCCAGCATACAACGCGCGTCAGTTTCTTTTCATTCTGTTTCAAGATGGCGTCATAGCGACTGCGTGGTGAGAGTTCTAGGTCAAATGATCCAAAATCTGATGGAAAGACACCAAAGAAAAGGCAAATACATGGTTTAAAAAATGTTTTTAAAGGTCTCCCAGTGCACTATTGCTTGCATATAATTGTGTAATTACAATTAGTTTTCTTGTTAATCTAGTTTTGTGAAGAAAAAGAATCGTCCGCGCGTTGGATTACAGTTTTTTTTTCTTTCAAAAGTACTATTTTTTGTTTCAGAAATTACAAATTTGCAAAATAGGGGTAAACAGGTCTGCATTATAATTTCCCCCAGGCGGTTGCTGTCATCTTTTGGGGGGGGGGGGGGTTAGACGTGTGCCGTTTTCCATTTTCGCCCTTCTGATTCAGAAGTGTGGTTGTTTTGCTTTGGTTCCCGTCTTGAAATGGTCCTTGGCTATTCTACAGCTGAGAGCTCTGTTTTAGTTTTGCTTTTGAATGAAAGTGACTTGGGGTGTTGCATCATTGTGGTGCCAATAGGCGACAGTGGCGATGAAAGTGACATGGGGTGTTGCATCATCGTGGTGCCAATAGGCGACAGTGGCGATGAAAGTGACATGGGTGTTGCATCATCGTGGTGCCAATAGGCGACAGTGGCGATGAAAGTGACATGGGTGTTGCATCATCGTGGTGCCAATAGGCGACAGTGGCGATGAAAGTGACATGGGTGTTGCATCATCGTGGTGCCAATAGGCGACAGTGGCGATGAAAGTGACATGGGGTGTTGCATCATCGTGGTGCCAATAGGCGACAGTGGCGATGAAAGTGACATGGGGTGTTGCATCATCGTGGTGCCAATAGGCGACAGTGGCGATGAAAGTGACATGGGGTGTTGCATCATCGTGGTGCCAATAGGCGACAGTGGCGATGAAAGTGACATGGGGTGTTGCATCATCGTGGTGCCAATAGGCGACAGTGGCGATGAAAGTGACATGGGGTGTTGCATCATCGTGGTGCCAATAGGCGACAGTGGCGATGAAAGTGACATGGGGTGTTGCATCATCGTGGTGCCAATAGGCGACAGTGGCGATGAAAGGGGTTAATCATTTAACTCACAGCCACACCCCCGCACGTTCAGGTCGCAGAATCCGAAACCAAGTCCAAGGGGAGCGAATCTATGTTAGGCGGTAAGGAGGCAACCAACCGAGGAGACACTGCTCTGCTGCTGAGTCACTTTTGTGGAGTTCACGGAGGAATCCTACCCAATATTGCAAACAGAATCTTTTCTCTACCCAGGCAAGGTTAATGGAAAGCTTTAGCTGAAAAAATGGCTGGCGTTGAAAGGGTTAACAAACCGCTAATAAATAGTCCTGACAGAGAAACAACCAAAGTTCTTTCTAAGTTAACTCTAAAAGGAGAAATGAAAGAAGATTACGTGTTTTTAATTTTGTACTTCAGGTTTAGACATAGGGAAGTGGTAGATCAGATATTTTTATATATATAGACTTTATATAGAAAGACTCTGTACACCGATTGGTTCCCCCACAACAAACCCCTACAAAAGCAAAGTCAGAGGCAAAGTTGTGATGTAAGGGAGCAAAGCGAGTTTAGAAGTGACCAAGGTATGGTGTGCACACAGATTTACTTCCCTTGAAGCAAATGGATCAAATTGACAGCTATCTATTAATTCTGGACATATATGACTTGAATGAGCTAAAGACTCCTCCCTTATAAGACCTTCAAAAATCATCCAAAATGGGGTCTTATAAGGGAGGTAATTTCATACTTACAAAGAAGGGCAATGTCTCCGAGAGCTTGGTCTGATATGGGAGGGAGTCTTATAATGGGAGGTCTTATAAGGGATGTTCCACTGTAGAGTGAAGCACAACTACAGTGGAGAACTGATTTAACTCAAAAACGGATAGCTCAAAAACACTGGATAACTCGCAATAATTGTTAATAATCTCTATGTTGAAAAGTCTTTTTAACTCAAAATACAATTTCAGTCTCTTCAGTTTTGTTGTTGTTGTTCCCTGGCTTAGCAACTCCAGGGATCATCCCAACAGCCAGAGCACTTGAATAATTTGGTACAAATGCACCAGCTAGGGATGAGAACATTACGTGTGTGACCGTTTTTGATTACCCCGCCATGTGGGCAGCCACACTCCGTCTTCGGGGGATTTTAGGCTGACGATGTTATGCGGGGAGCTTGTCATGGCTTAAGACAATCCCCCGCACAACCATTCAGAGCATAGCAACATTTTGATGTAGCCTTGGCGTTCTAGCTTATGTCAACTGGTCTGACACAGCCTCATGCCAAGGCAAGCCCCTTCAGTTTTGACTTAAGCGATTTTTACTGCAGTAGGATTTCATCAGATTCATTCAGACAGTAGAATTTCGCACTAAGACAAATGGTGAACGTTCATTTTCTTTCAGCGCCCCTTCTGTCTGGAACACCCTACCATATGAACTTCGTTCTGCTAAATTTTTCCAGTCTTTCAAAACCGCTCTTAAAACTCACCTCTTCCGGCAATACCTCTGATTTCTTCCTTGTCCTGTTTCCTGCCTTAAAACTATGTTCCCCACTTTGTGGGTGGGTGGGTGTGCGCGCGTATGTGGGTGTGGGCGTGTGCGTGCGTGCGTGTTGTGGCTGTGTGAATGTTTGTGATAGTTGATATTGTAGTAGCTTATTTATGATTTATGTATTTATTTAAACAATTGTGAAGCGCCGTGAGCTCAAGAGAGAAAGGGCGCTCTATAAATGTTATTTATTATTATTATTATTATTATTTATTATGCCTCACAAATGTCAAAAATCGAGTGGCAGTGAATCGAATCGTATGTAGTGTTGCTGCGACTTAATAGTAGTAGTGAATGCAGTGCAGTGCTATGCTGTGTTATGCTGTATGCTGTGTGTGTTTTCCCCTGAGGGGATGGACTCAGCATTTATATAGGGCCGGTTATTAATCTTCTCTGTGCCAGAGATAATTGGCTTGTACAGCCACCCTTTGGAGGAATGTCTGTCTGTCTCTGTTTGTCTGACTGTCTGTCTGTCTCTGTCTGTCTCTCTCTCTGTCTCTCTCTCTCTCTCTCTCTCTCTCTCTCTAACTTAGTCTCTCTCTCTCTCTCTCTCTCTCTCTCTCTCTCTCTCTCTCTCTCTCTCTCAGAGAGTGAGTCTCTTTCCCTCCCCCCCCCTCCTACCCCCCCCTCTGTGTGTGTGTGTGTGTGTGTGTGTGTGTGTGTGTGTGTGTGTGTTGTTCTTCAGTTTTAACAAAAAGAAAAAAAAAAAAAAAAAAAAAAAAAAAGAAAAAAAAAGAAAACGTAAAAAAAAAAAAACCTTCCACTAAAAGTGATTCAGACAAAAGTAAGCGGGACAGATCTCAGACTCAGGGAGACATATGCTACTCTCCATATGCCTGTCTCTCTCTCTGTCTCTCTCTCTCTCTCTCTCTCTCTCTCTCTCATCTCTCTCTCTCTCTCTCTCTCTCTCTCTCTCTGTCTCTCTGTTACTTTCCATATGCCTCTCTGTCTCTCTCTCTGTCTCTCTCTCTCTGTGTCTGTCTGTCTCTTTCCATAATTTATTAATTATGCCTCTCTCTGTCTCTCTCTCTCTCTCTCTCTCTCTCTCTCTCTCTCTCTCTCTCTCTCTCTCTCTCTCTCTCTCTCTCTCTCTCTCTCTCTCTCTTTCATCTCTCTCTCTCTCTCTCTCTCTCTCTCTCTCTCTCTCCTCTCTCTCTCTCTCTCTCTCTCTCTCTCTCTTCTCTCTCTCTCTCTCTCACTCTCTCTGTGACTTTCCATAATGCCTTTCTCTCTCTCTATCTTTTTCTACTCTTGTTTCTCCTGGTTTGTCTTGCTGTCTGTCTTTAGACTGTGTGTGTGTCTCTGAAGTCTGTCTGTCTCCCTGGCTGTCTCTCTCTCTGTCTGACTGTCTCTCCTCTCTTAGTAGTCTTTAACAAAATAAAATTATTACACCTTTTTTTGCATGTTTTTTCATAAACAAATTACTGTACACAATTAAATAAATGACTCAATAAATGTATGAGTAGATTAAAAACATAAATAAATCAAAAGTATATTAAAGTAAATAAATAAATAAATGAGAAAAGATATAGACAAAGGAGCAATGATGGTAAATAAACAATGCACAGTTAAGGAGTTAATTCATATAAATACATTTTAAAAAAGAAGAAAAAAGTCAACACCCGTTCGAAGCAATGACGAATTGACACGAGTTGAAAATCATGAGCAATACCCACAAATTTATCAATATTAATGTTTTTTCCATGGATTCTATGCTATTGCAAATCATGTAATATTCATCTGGTATGTACATGATACATAGTTCTTGTATGACCAACCGCTTAGTAGTCTTTGTGTCTTGTCTGAAAAATAATCAATATTTATATGACAATGAATCTAGTTTGTCTGTCTGACTCTCTGTGTCTTTCTGACTGCCTGTCTGTCTCACTCTCAATTTCTGTCTTGCTGTGCAGTTGTCTGTCTTTTGGTCTCTGTCATGTCTGTGGACCCCAGTCCAGTATGTTTCTCTGTGTGTGATTCTTTCAACGACTCTTTTCTGTCCCTTGTGTGTCTGTGTTTTTGTTTGTTTGTTCTTCCGTAATTCACGGATTACAAGCCGCTTCGTAATATAAGCCGCACCCCCTACTTAACCCAATGACTCCCAACCATTCGAACCGGGAATCGATCCCAGTTCCCGAGAGATGGGAATTAACTCCGAACGTCACACCAAATATTTTCATTTAAAAAATCACCCAGAATAAAGTCTAACTCGCATTTCATTTCTGAAAGATGCATATTGAATAGCAATGATGATATTATTATTCCAAAGCTGACACACTGTCACACAACAAACCATGAATTGGAATAAAAAAATCCGTAATGGCGCTCCGAGCATCGCGCCGAGTCAATACTGCGTCACGTCACGTGGAAAGAAGAAAAATCCGTTCAAAAAGACTAGTGGGTGCTTTCCCTTGCTGTAAGAACCAAATACGGACCAGCGAGAGTCAGGAACAGGAAGAACTAACTTAGTATATTGCATTGTGGGTAGGGAGAAAGTGAAAGTGAACGTACTAGACCTGGCGTTCAGCGGGCGCAATCGGCGCTTACGGGCTGCATGAGTTGACAAAATTCGGTCGAATTTGGCGTCTGTGTTCAAGAGAGGGTTAAAAAAAAGAAAAGAAAGTAAAGCATAAGCGGCGTCGAAGCATAAGCCGCGGAAGCGTGGCGATGCACGATGTCCGCTTCCGGTTGAGTCTAGAGTTAATCGCGGGTGTGTTCACTGCCAAAACGAAAGTGTCGGACCGCGAAACAGATTGTCATCATTTTGTGAAAAACATACCGAAATCAAGGTGATTTTTTTGGTCATCAACCGTGAACAAGGCCACAGATCAAAGGTCTGAATCAAGGATGCCACTGAGTTGAGTTGACTTTCACTTTCGGTAACGTTTAGGCCGCGGCACTGTACTAGCCGCAGGGGGGGGTGTAAAAAAAAAAGTTTGCAAATTACGGTATGTTTCTGTCTCTCACTCTGTTTCTCTCTATCTCTGCCTCTCTTTTTTTTGGCTGCCTCTTTTTATTATTATTTTTTGTTGTTGTTGGTATCTTTATCATTTCTTTCTGTCTCTACCTCTGTGTCTTGTCTTTCTCTGCCTCACTTTTCTCTCTTTCTTCCTGTCTCTCTCTTTCGATCGTTCTCTCTCTCGTCTAGGACTCCTTATTGCACGCAAACTATTTAGAGTGCTTATGCTTTGCACTCTCACGAGAATAAAACTTTAAAAGAACGAACAAGTTGTAGTTTGTAGTCCAATAATATGTTGTGCCAATTTGGACAGCGCTTTGTCAAGGAGGACATCAAAGACATTTTTTGAATGTACTTATACTATATTTAGTATAAAATGCTTTCTTTCACATTTAGCCGGTACTGTTTGGGCGTACATTTGATGCACTCGCTGAACCAGAATGAAAAGTCCTCAGCTAGTGTTTGATGATCATGTCATATGATGATGATGACAATGAAGATGATGACGAAGATAGTTATGATGATGACGATTGTTGTTATTTTTAGTGTGTGTGTGTGTGTGTGTGCGTGCGTGCAAATGCACTTATATATATATGTGTTTGTTCGTGTGTGTGTGTGTGCGTGCAGAGTCGCAGAGAGACCCTTCTGCTGAAAGCGGAGGAGCGGGTGGCGCGCTACGAAGCTTGGAAACGCTGCGGGCACAAAAGGTACCCACCCCCGCCTCCCTCCCCCCTCCCTCCCGCCCCCCACCCTCCTGGGCTTCGGCAGCTCACCCGCCCGCGCTGCACCCGCAGCGCCCTCTCGTGGCGGGCGTCGCCGTGCGGCTCGGAATCGGAATCGGATTGTAGTGGTGAGCGTCAGCGGGTTCTGAACCCACAGAGGAGGAGGGCAGCGTCGGCTTGCAGCACTGTCCGCTCCAGGCTTTGTTGCGTCCAGGACGTCAGCAAGGCTGGTACGTCCTGGGGAGCTGTTTTAGGTTCCTGTTCCTCTCTCTCTCTCTCTCTCTCCCTCTTCCCCTCTCCCCTCCCCCTCCCTTCCACCTCACACCGCCCTCCCATCTCTTTCTTCCCCCCAATTTCCCATCCCCCCCCCCTATCTTTCTCCATCTCTTATCTGGGGAGCCCTCTCCTTCTCTTCCCCTCCACCTCCCCTCTCGCCCTCTCTCCCCCCTCTCTTCTTCCCCCCACTTTCCCCCCCCTCCCCACCCATCTCTTTTTTCCCCCCCCCCATCTTTTCTTCCATCTCTTATCTACTATTCATATCCCCGCCCCCCCAAAAACCCCCACACCCCCCCAACCCCACTTATTTATATATAGATATATATATATATATATATATATATATATATATATATATATATCCACACTTACTTTTTCTTTCTTCTTCTAACTCTCTCTCTTTGTTTCTGAAGCATACCATTGTTTCCGTCATACCGCTTAAAGACTCCCCCCCCACGTCACGTGTCACATTTCCCTCTTATGCTAGGAAGATTTCTTAAGATTTCTTACTAGCTATAAGAGGGAAAACAACGTGAAAACCGTGATTTTGACACGTGATGTGGTGGGTCTTTGAGACCCACGCTGTAGTTTGACATGCATCCATGGCGACGCAAAATTTGCACACACGCACACACACACACACACGCACACACAAAAATATGATGTAATTTGACCAGAAATGACCAAAATGAGTTTTCCCATTCCTCATGTGAAGCGACGTCTTTCGACTTGCATGTTTTTGTTTTGCTCACAGTGATACAGTGGATCCTCCCTTATAAGACCTCCCACTATAAGACTCCCTCCCACATAAGACCTACTTCTCTAAGACATTGCCTTTCTTTGTAAGTATTAAAATTACCTCCCTTGTAAGACTCCCTCCCACATAAGACCTACTTCTCTAAGTCATTGCCTTTCTTGGTAAGTATTAAAATTACCTCCCTTATAAGACTCCCTCCCACATAAGACCTACTTCTCTGAGACATTGCCTTTCTTTGTAAGTATTAAAATTACCTCCCTTATAAGACCCCTCCCACATAAGACCTGACTGAAGGTCTTAGAAGGGAGACTCCATTGCATAGTTCTGTGTAATCTTCTGAGAAGGCGTGCAGTCAGTTCTCTAGTTTTCAGATGTTTTAAGTCATCGTTGTGTTGTCCCTCAAAACCTATCTGTAGATAAGACATATTTTTCTAAGTCATTGCCGTTTTTTACCTTGTTTTGGTAAGTATAAAAAAATTACCTCCCTTATAAGACTCTGAGAATTTCCCACATAAGGACCTACTTCTCTAAGACAGATGCCGATTTTTTGCGTAAGTATTAAAAAATTACCTCCGCTTGTAAGACCCCTCCCTTATAAGACCTGTATAGATTGTGTAGCTCTCCCCTCACCCCCCTCTGACGTCTTTCTGTCGTTCTGTTTGTCTGATGATGAGACAACATTGCAAAAGTGACGTAACGTGTCTTAAAAGGCAACATACTGAGCAAGGCGATGCATAGATCTATGTACAGATAGTTTTCTGCACAGCGAAGTTTGATTGCACCGGCTGTGTGATGCCAGTACCGGAATATGGCTTGTTGTCGGTACTTAGATAGTCCTTTGGTATATTTTTGAACCTTACTTTATGAAAACTAATAACTTGTATAAAAAAAGACTGCTGAAATATAAAAAAGCAAAACCCCTTTTTATATTTCTGCAGTCATTGTTTGATACGAGTTATTAGTTTTTGTAATAAATCCAATAATACATCAATGGACTATCTTTAGACTATCTAAAGATAGTCTGTTTTGACTCCAAGCCATCGTTATGTTGTGGTGTTGTGAAGGAGGGTGTGGGGTGGGAGGTGGGGTGTGTGTGCTGGGCTCCCAATCGTCCCGCAAAACAAGGGGTCCCAGGGACTCCTTCACTAGCAGCATAGAGGGTCCTAGAGGCGGGAAAGAGGGTCCCAGTGGCATTGCGAATGCTAAAAATAATTTTTCTAGTGCATCCCTGGGACCCCCTGCACATTCTTTTAGAGGGTCCTTTAGAATTTTAGTACTTCATATAGACCCCCATTTACCCCCAAATGGGGGTCCCTAGGAGCCCTGGTGTGTGCATTGCGTCGCCTTAACTACTGGCCCAAATGTAATAAAAAGTGCACTCGGCAGAGTGACTTCCTTTTGTCCTGACAACTGACACCCCATTAAATGGCAAGCCATATAGAAAGGTACACCAATGAGTCTGACATTTTTTGGGTATTCTGCAATGATGAGCATTGTTATGCTGAACCGATCCTAATGAATATTGGCAGCCTTATCCCCCCAAACCTCCTCCCCATGATAAGATCCATGACGTCAATTTACCCAAATGACTAGCTATGCAAACTGGATCCCAGTGAATTCATGTAAAATGAGTGGAGAAATACAGTTTGATTTCTTGGATGTGTGTAAAGCAGCATGTTTTGTAGAATTGTTTTTAACCCTTCTACTACCAAGTATTACGTAGACTGTTTACCGTTGCGCACCAAGTAATTTTTGCCGCTGCACTGATTTTCGCACACACTCACTTTAAAAATTCATTAAAAAAATACTCGCTCGAATCATCACTAAATTTACCTGTGTCGATCTGCTGCTGCAAACCCAAGATCGTTTCAACACTTTCGATGCTCTTTTTGATTCGCCTAAGTTCAGATTCTGCCACTTTTTCCACAGTAAATGTTTCGTCGGCACCATCGCCATCTTGTAGAGGTTCACGCCAAAAGTTGTCAGTTTCCATCGTCGAAAACGCGATGAAAATCAATTGAAAATGAAAAAAATTAGCCTACATATGAAGATGGCGGAAGGTTGTGCTTTCCCTGAGCGAACTGCGCATGTCACGGAAGTAAAGGATGTGATGTCACTTCATATAAATAGCGCAAAGGGGGACACCGGGGTTTCCCTAGTATCTGGCGGTCAAACCCGCCCGTGGCTAGCAACGGAATACGGTAAACCGGCGGGTCAAGCCGCCGACGGCAGCAGAAGAGTTAAGGTCTGTTTGTTTGATTTTCGTTTCTGTTTTCTAATTTGTTTTTTTAAAGGTTTAGTTTTCCTTCTGATGATGATGACGTTGTCACTGTACCACAGTCTTTTCACTGTATCTCTCTGGGTCCCCTCCCCCCCCCCTCTCTCTCTCTCTCTCTCTCTCTGTCTTATTTCCGCTTTTCTCTAAAAAACATTCGTTCGCTTTCTCGTTGTTTTCTCTCTCTCTCTCTCTCTGTTCGCATAATTAAGCAATGGTGCTTAATTTATTTTTATAAAAAAATCCTCAATAAAGAAAAGTTATTCATTCACTCTCTCTCTCTCTCTCTCTCTCTCTCTCTCTCTCTCTCTCTCTCTCTCTCTCTCTCTCTCTCTCTCTCTCTCTCTCTCTCTCTCTCTCTCTCTCTCTCTCTCTCTCTCTCTCTCGCATAATTAAGCAATGGTCTTAATTTATTTTTATCTCCTCTATTCATTCACTCTCTCTCTCTCTCTCATAATTAAGCAATCCCTCTCTCTCTAATTTATTCTTTCTAAAAAAATCTCTCAATCTCTCTCTCTTCTCTCTCATCTCTCTCTCTCTCTCTCTCTCTCTCTCTCTCTCTCGCATAATTAAGCAATGGTGCTTAATTTATTTTTATAAAAAAATCCTCAATAAAGAAAAGTTATTCATTCACTCTCTCTCTCTCTCTCTCTCTCTCTCTCTCTCTCTCTCTCTCTCTCTCTCTCTCTCTCTCTCTCTCTCTCTCTCTCTCTCTCGTTCTTTTCTTCTTTCCTTTATTCATTTTCTAACCTGCATACCATCTCATCTGTGTCCTGTGTCAGTTAAAGCTTCAATTTTTTTTATAATTTTTTTTTATAGATAAATGTGTGCATCTCGTTCTCAGTTTGCAGTGTCCATTTGTGTGTGTGTGTTTGTGTTTGAAGCAGTGTTATTAATTTGCTGAATGTTGCATGTGATGAGCTGATTGTAAAAAAACCAACTATGGGACTGACTGCTTGCCAATACCCTTCCTTTTTAGTTTGAGAAATCCTGACATATTACACGAACCCGGACCAGAGGGTTATTATTTTCTTTCTGCATCTTTGGATTGCTCTATGACCATCTCCCCCCTCCTCCAATCCCTTCCCGTCTGCCCACCTTCCCTGTCCCCTCAACCCAACCCCTCTCTCTGCTCCCTCCCCACCGATCTAATCTTGTCTTCTTCAAAGGAGAGTGCTGCAATGCCGTGGCATGAACTCTTAGCGTTGCTATGAAAAAAAAAACCCACCTAACTTTCGGGCTTGCATTCGTTTCGTTTCTTGGACAAGTGGAATCGTCGGCTAACGGCATGTTGATCGGACGTCTCGCTGCTTTTGCATCGTTTTAACCCCTTGACTGCCAGAGAAAATTAAAGACCAAATCATTTGGGCAAATCGTGGCATGAAAAAGACAACTGATAGAGCCAATCTGAGAAAATGGTCTGGGGGTGTAACTCTCTTGACTGTGTTGGAGCAAAAGCCAGCATATCAGGGTTATTTCTCTTCATCTGATGACATCGGTGATGTCATCAGGTCAGCACGCAATACGTTGGTGGCATTCAAGGGGTTAATCTCTTTTAAAAAATGAAAATATCGGCTAACGCATGTTGATCGGATGTCTTGCCGCTTTGCATCGTTTGAACTCTTAAAGAAAGAAATTGGCGGCTAATGAATATTGATGAGATGACTTGGCTGCTTTACGTCATTTAATCTCTTCCAATAATGTCAACTGACGCATAATGATCAGATGTCTTCCTTTGCTTCGTATCGCCGCATGAAAAAACGTCACTTAACGCCTGTTGATCGGATGGCTTGCTGCTATCTTTCGTTTTCTTTCACAGATGTCGAAGAAAAACAGGTTTGATTTGCTTGTGTGTTATGCTGTGTGCGTGTGCGTGCGTGTGTGCGTGTGCGTGTGTGTGTGAGAGTGTACATGTGTGGATGTATGTGCGTGCACGCATGTTAAAGGTAAATGCGCGTATACGTGTCCATGCATGCATGTGTGAGTGCACATGCTTCGTGCTTGCGTGCCTGTGTAAATGCGAGAGCTTAACCCTTTCACCGCCAATGTTGCATTTTAGCACCACAATGATATAACGCCCATGTTACGAAAAGGCCTCAAACCAAGGTCTGTTATCCAGGGAGCCAATTGTCATACTTTTGGGAGGTAAGGATAGGCCTGACGTTATGCATGTCAGAGGAATCCCCAATATTGCAGATTTTTTTTTTTCTATACCCAGTTAAGTTTAATGGAATTTTTTGCAGAAAAATGGCTGGCGGTGAAAGGGTTAAGTTTGACCAGAGTAGAACGTTCCTGAGATTTGTGCTGGTGAAATGATTATAAAAATGTAAAAATTAGGTGCTGGTAAAATAACAGCTTGTTTCTGTATAGTAGTACTAGTAGATCATTCACACAGCTTTATTGAGGAAAATGTTTGACCCAGCACCACGAAAGGGACATTAAGTCGCAGGGCTAGTTTCTCACAACAGGCTTGCAAAGTCAACAAATCTGTTGTTGTTTTTTAAAATCAATTTTGAACTATGGGTATTTCCGTACTCTAACATCTCATCTTTTCATGTTTATAAAGAACAATCTTTGTTATGGTCTTTAAATATTCCAAAACGTGCTTTAAAATCAGTAGGTTGATGCATTTTCTTCAGCTAGACTGAACGGTGATTTGTCAAAATGGCCGACAGTCACCCTACCAACTTTAAATGCGCATTTAAACAGAAAAAGTTACACAGAATGGTTCTTATAACTATTTGAAAGAGAATTGTCTGAAGTTTCCAACTGTGCCGTTTTCTCAGAATGGTCATTTTAACACTTAATGTCCCCTTCGTGGTGCTGGGTCACATATGCACAATTTATTGAATTCTTTATTTCATTTTATTTCATTTTTGTGTGTGTTGTGGTGGCTGTACAGACAAACCTCTATTTTTAGACTTCCAAAATGTCCGGAAAAATCGGTCGTAAATTGGAGGGGTCGTATGACGGAGGTTTTCACTGGCAGCCGTAGAAAGAAAAAGTTCAGCACAGTTCATACTCTCTTCTTCATGCACACATACAATGACATATTAAAACTGGATTTGGGTCTTTTCAACTCCATAGGATTGTGCAATCGATGTATTACAGTTTCACTTCGCCGACTTCTGTTAATCACCTCCACTCTCGTCCAAAGTCAGTGGTTTTCTTTTTCAAAGTCAGTGGTTTTCGTGCTTTTCCGACGCTTTCCGCCATCTTTTCTACAACAAGGGAAGCGACTCCGCTTTCAGGCCCTTGACCGTGGTTGTTTCCCTTTGCTCGAAGTCTATGCAGACGACAACAACGGTCGTAAAAACCAACAAAATGGCGGTCGTAAGTCGCGTTTTAGAGGAAGTCGTTTAAGAGAGGTCGTTTACATAGTAAAATGCATCCGTGCCAACAAATCCGGTCTCAAATGAGAGGTGGTCGCTTAACAGAGGGTCGTAAAATAGGGGTTTGTCTGTAGTAGACATATTACTAATTGTAGTCGCTTCACATTCATTTTCAACCTCAGCAAATTTTTCGTGCATTTTCTTTTCGTTTGCATCTTTATGTGGCATGGTTGTTGTTTTTGTCATTTCCCCCCCCTTGAATTGTCTCCCTTTGCCTGGCTGTAGGGCCGCCCCCAGGTGGCACTGTAGCGCCCGGTGTCGCCAAGCCTCTGTCGGCATCCACCAGCGCGCTTTATCCCAAACGAAGCTTTGACTCCTCGGGAGCTCTGCATGTGTCCAGTCGACCCGACTCCATGCTGGGTAAGACCTGGGACTTGCGACGCAACACCCTGCTTTTGAAAAAACCTGAAGAAATAAATCGTTTATTTGCTTGATGCTACGACAATGAAATGATCCTTGGACGTTTCTGAACTGCGCTTTTACTTGTTCAAGTGAAAGCGAAATGGTTTGAGATGGTCAGTTTTTAATTAAAGTGATCATTTGCATGAGCTTACAAAAACAAAATGATCGAGAATTTGTTTGTTTTGTTTAATTGGATTTAGAAAATTCTAATGCATGACTTAACAAGATAATGAATTGGCCCTAAAGGTTCTAACTCATTTGTATGACTTAGCTAAAAACTAAAACAAGGGAGAAAGGTGGCAGAGTGGTTAAGACGTTCGCCTGCTAAATGTAATGCGTGACTGCAGCGTGAGTGACCTGGGTTCGAATCCCGGCCTCGCCCTTTCTTTCTAGTTTGACAGGGAAATCGAACTGAACGTCCAGTCCTTTGGATGGGGACTTAAAGCTAGTCTGACCTGTGTGCTTTACGCACGTTAAAATCCCACGGCAGTTGAAAGTCGGTAAGAGCAGGGAGAAATCCTGCTGCCTGGTATGGCCAAATTGAGAGCTATGTTTTCCAAGTGTGCCCACACACCCTCCTCACACTCCCACACCCCCCCAAAATTTAAAAAAAAATTGGGTAGGCACTGCACTTGCGGCGACGCGCTCTCCGGGGGAGAGCAGCCCGAATTTCACAGAGATAAGTCTCTGTGACTAGAATATACCAAAATACCAAAATAAATAACGCCTTTAACCAAGTGTTCCTCCTTCCTTCACCCCTGATTTAACAAGGAAAAGAATCCTTAATTGTTGGAGTTTGTATGCCAGTAGTATTCAGTGTGGTTGAGTAGACCTAATGATCGCTTGCAGTGATGCACCGAGGACCGAAAAGTGACAGGACAAACTGTCCCGAGATGAGATGAATCAATAGGACAAAATGTCCTGGCTCTTGTAAATATCAACAAGACAAAGAATGCAGGTGTAAAAAATGTAATCAGACATTTGTTCTGACTGGGGAGAACACAATAGGACATTTTCAATTTTGATAGGTCAATGTCCTATGACCGGGGCCTCGGGACATCACTGTACTTATATGGGATGCTTTTCATTTTGTGTTCACGGCTTTTAAAAACTGGAACGGATATTGCATATTTACTGTATTTTACGGACCACAAGGCTCTTCTAATTACAGGGCGCACCCCCTGAATTTAACTAAAAATGCAAATTTAAACATGCACAAGGCGCATGCACAATGATTGAACAAAAGCAAAAAAATAGATTGAAAACCTGAGATGGACTCAAACAAATGTGGTACTATTTTGCTTAGTTCTGTCAAAACAATCTACAGAACGACAGAAGTTACGCTCAGGCTGCTATCTGGATATCCACATATGATGAAGAACTTTTACGAATCATCTGCGTCAGGGAGCCCAGAAAAGTCGGAATTGACAAACACGGAGTAGATTTCTACAATGAGTTTTGCTCGTCTTGAGCAGCGACATACTTTTCCGCCATGATTGTTATGGCTTTTACTGTCGAAACCGAGGCTGTGATGTCATATCCTGACTTTGAATTTGTCGTCTGCATCCGTGGCTTCATTCACGAATCTGACCTGATAATCGATCTCAACAGGTACGATATGAATGGAATTCACAACTTTGTTTGATCAGATTTGAGTCATACACTAGGCGCAACGCATTTTAACCCTCTTGCATTTATTCCGCCCCAAACCGCCCAGCCGGAAGTTGCCTCTGTGTATTCAAACCGCCCTTGTCTTGCCCCCACTCTGAGACCCCGTCTGATAGCATTTTTATCACGCACAAAGTTCTGGCTTGTTATACACACACTATGATGGAGCTTCTCACTCGCAATGAAGTGGTAGTAACTGTATGGCGCTCTGTGTGCTTCAAATGACAGATTTTCCTGAAAATGTGTGAACAAAATGTGAACACTAGTTTTTTCTGTAGCAAATGCGAATGCAAGAGGGTTAAGGTGCAGGGGTCTGAGTTCAGGACAAAAGTATCGCCTTGTAGTCCGTAGAATACGTACGTTTTCTTCAGTTCATGTGGACTTTTTTCAGGCTTCGAAATTGCTAACCATATGTTTGTCTTATTTTAACCACTTCACTGTCCCAATGACGCCATTCTTTCTTGTTGGAGATTCCCATTGAAACTGAAAGCTTCTGTGCAGGGATGAGCCATTGAATACATATCTGTAATCGTTTTGAATGGATACTGTGCTCATTTATCTTTAAAAGCAATGTAAGTTATGCCTATTTCAATACCTTCCTTGCTGGAATTTTGTCTTTCACTAAATGCCTCACACTCTGAATTCAAAATGGCCGTGGCGGTGAAGGGGTTAATTTGCATGTTGCGTTTTGATGCTTTATCTAACAAGCCAGTTGGGAAGTGGCGAAAGCACGCACAACACTGTAGACGGCATGTCACTTTTTGTGTGTGACAACTGACATAACCCTACTGTGCATGTGGTGTGTAGGTCTTGCCAATTTTCTCTCTCTCTACGTCGCGCTGTTTTCTGTTATACGTTTTGTCCTCTCTCTTATTCGCCATGCAGTGTTTTTCTTTCTTTTTAATGCTAATTGTGCATTGTTGTTGTTGTTGTGTGTGTGTGTGTGATTTTGTTTGTTTGTTTTGGAGACAGTATGGAAAGCTGGCTTTGTCGTTCGCTCCTTTTCAAATCCCTTAATAACTATTGTTCACAAAACATTGTCTTTATTTTAGTTGATTTTGTTTCTCTTTAGTTGCATCAGTGCTGCTTTCCTTCCCTAAACATCCTTTTTGTGTTAGTGATGATGTTCATTCGTTTTTTCCGTTCCCTGTTTCTCCCTTTTCACTGTCTCCATCCTTCCTATCTGGGTAGTCTCGCCTTTGCTGGGTGTTGGTTATGATGATTAATGCTATTGTTGGTGATGGTGATGATGTCGATGAGGATGAGGATGATGATGATGATGATGACGACGCATGTAAAACTCCCAGTACCGGTGATGAGTATTCTCACGTTAGCAACTGTCATATTAGCCACGATAGTAACGGTATGAACCAACCAACATCCCCACCCCACCCCCCACCCCCGCCATACCCACCCACCCACCCACCCACCCACCCCCACCCCCTTAAAAAAAAAAAGACGGCTCTGTATTTGTAGCTCCCTCTGGCCTGCCCCCTACCAGACCGAAAAGCGTGGTGACGCTCAACGTGACCACAAACTCCTCCCTCTCCCCGGGGGGTGCGGGGGGGTCCGTCAGGCTGCGGGAGAACCGCCCCCCCAGCAGCAAGCCCCGGCCCGCCTCCGTGGGCGCCTCCATGCCCTCCTTCCTCACCCTGGAGAAGGCCAAAGCGTCGTCCATGTCATCGTCCTTTTCGTCGAGGGCTGCGTCTTCCTCGAGGAGCAAGAGCTCTGATCGCCTTGCCAGAGGTTGGTTGGGTTTGTTCCCCCCCCCCTGTGGGGATACTGGGGGCTTTTTTGTATAAATAGTCCCCCCACCTTCTGGAAGTTCTGTGCTTGTAACTTCCTCTAGTCTGTCACTCTCTTTGACTCTGCCTTTTCCCTTTGCTTACTGTCATCTATTATCTTTCTGCCTTACCGGTCCATTCTCCTGCATTTTTTCATCAAACTCTTTGAAAAACATTTCCTCCAGCCGAAGTCGGACTTGCTGGGCCTGTTTCTTAGTTAGGCGCATAACGGCAGCATGACTCGTCTGCGCTCATAATTGACAAGAAACTGTCTGAGCGATCGAAGAAGAAGAAGAAGAAGGTTGGGTTGGTTTGGTTTGTTGGTTTGCTCTGGCCAAGTCGTAAGTTTCTATTTATTGTCCATTGTTCAAACGAGTGTAGCAAAAAAAAAATGTCTTCTGCCTTTGTAAAATAAGATGAAATGCATAAAAAAAAAAAATTCAGATTTATTCATTAAAAAAACCATGAAACGGGAATTTACGTTTAAGCAAATACGTAACTTGTGACTCTCTCTCTCCACACCCAGTCATTCATCCGTCCTCCACTTTCTTGCTCACTAATACGCTCACCAGACAACCCACATTCTTATTCTTATTCTTCCGATTGGGGATGTTTATCCTGCCCCACGCCCAAAGTCTTCGCTTAGACTGCAATTGCGTACAGGATGCATGCTTTGTGAGTTCGTGTCATCCGTCCCACCGGCACACACGGCCTACTCGTACCGAACAATGGAATGGGCTTTAACGTGCGCGCAAGATCTTGTGCATGCTTTTGCACACGGGTTTAGGTCTCAACCGAAGAACCAGGAAATAGGAGTAAAGTATCTTTCCCAAGGATGTACAACACCGTGACCAGCCGGGTTCGAACCCACCGCACCCACAAACCCGTTGGATTACGAGCGGTGACTCTAACCAACTGGCCACGGCGCCTATTAAAACAGGCTATGTTACAAGGGATGGAAAAGATAAATAATTATGTGCTTTGGGGGGTCCGTCCCATCACTTCCGCCTGTATATTTTTTTCTCTTTCATTTTCTGTTCTTTCCTTTCAGCGCGCATGTTTTGGAAATTATTCTCTCGAAGATTCCTTCCCCCAATAGTGATATTACTTCTGTTCCTTTCACACAGGCTAGAGGTAGTTTGCGCCATCAGTGTGCGTGTGCGTGTGTGTCACATGCGACTCACTGTGTGTGTGTGTCGTGCGTGCATGTGTGTGTGCGCACGCACCTGTGTGTGTGTTCAGGGATTTTTGTTGTTTTCTTCGGGCTTGTGAAAATGTGTTTGGGCGAGTAAAATTTTTAAAGTTTGGCCAGCCCTGACATCCTTTCCCTTCACACAGGCCAAAATTTGTACTAGTTAGTCCGCTCATATTATGAATCCCAATAAGATCACTGTCAGTTGATTCTATTTCCTCTCCTTTCGCGCTGACGAGTGCCAGTGCCATAAGTTAGTGTCGCATCGCAGCGATTTTGAATTATTAAAAAAACTCACAAATCACTCCAGCCATACACACAAACAAAACATACATAAACAAAAGGAGAAATGAAAGAAGATTACGGGTTTTTACTTCATTTTTAGACATAGGGAAGTGGTAGATCAGACTTTGTTTTATATTTTTCTAGACTTTATATAGAAAAACTCTACACCGATTGGTTTCCCCGCAACAAACCTCTACAAAAGCAAAGTCAGAGGCAAAATTGTGGTCTAAGGGAGCAAAGCGAGTTTAGAAGTGACGAAGGTATGGTGTGCACACAGGTTTAATTCCCTTGAAGTAAATGCATCAAATTGACAGGTATCTATTAATTCCGGACATATAGGGCCGGAAAAACTTGAATGAGTTAACCACAGTCAACACGAGTGTTGATTTACATGTACTAGCGCAACGCCTAGTACTGGCAATGCACCATACTGGTAAGGCCTGGTAACGGTAACGCCAAGTACTGGTAACGCTGAGTACAGGAAATTTGAAGCGATTCGGTTAAGAAACGGCGGAGTTATAAGGCCCCGTTTCCTGTTGGCGCTGCTGGGAGAGTGACGTGCTCTCCCGATTCTCTTCCAATTTGCTGCCAGGCTTTGCCCGGGCCATAACAAGCCTGACAGCAAATTTGAGGCGATTCGGTTAAGAAACGGTGGAGTTATTCGTGAAAAGGTGAAGCGGCGTATATCGCGCGCCTTTCTGAACCGATTCGCTTCCGGTTTGGCACACCGATAGTCACCGTCCCCGGTCATCTATCTGCCAAATTGGAAAGCAATCGGCCCAGAAACGCCGGAGATACGGGCGCCGAGAGGCCGGCGGATGCGCGTTTCGCGCATTTGCGAAACCGCACAAATGGTACGGCTGCCTCCGTTTCCGTTGCCATCGCCCCGTTAGGGCTCACAGCAAATTTGAAGCGATTCGGTCGAAAAACGGCGGAGTTATAAGGCCCGTTTCGTGTTTCAGACACACACACACACACACACAGACACACACACACACACGGACAGTTGGCTTTTTACTATATGATTGTAAAGGTATTCCATGAAGGAGATTCAGAGCTTTGTCACATAATGGACTGCGAAACTCCTGAACATCCAAGGAAGAAAACAATTAATTGACTGTCCTTGTCTGATGTGTGTGTCAGTGTGTGTGTGTTTGTGCATGCGCGCGCTGCGCGCTGCGCGGCGCGCGTGTGTGTGTGTGCGTGCGTGTGTGTGTGTGTGTGTGTGTGTTTTGAGCCTCTGTGTGCGTGTCTGACTGTGTGTGTGTGCTTGGGTGTGTATGTGTGTGCATGCATGCAAGGGAGATGGACTGGGTTTATGAATGCTTATTGAATTATCATCCAAAATATGTATGTGTATTTTCCAATTTGTTTTATCTTCTGATGTGTATGGTGCTCTTTTGTTTATTATGTACATATATCTTTCATTGTGTACAATGTGTATCTTCATATTATCTTTCATATTCATAAACGTGTACAGTTCTTCTTACTGTTGGCATAACCTGGTTATATTAACTTTCTAACCCAAAGCATGCATTTATAGTAATAATATATACAACAATCTTATTACACACTTAATCGTAGTAAGCTAGGTTATCTGGCTCAAGCATTAAAAGCAATATACCGTAATGTAGCAACAACAAAAAATCTGTATTCACAGAATGTGATGATGTGTAATTAAAAAAATAAGTTTTGTGTTAACATGGGCGAGTATTATCGAAAGTAATACATTTTGTACAACAAAGATGAAATAATGTTCAATGATTTTTAAAGAAGTTGTCCTGATGAAGATAGTAAAACTGAACAATCTATTCTAGCCATACACTACCAACACCTAAAACAATAGCATACGCACCAATCGACCTGGGTTAAACCTTAACACATAAAAGAAACGAAGTCAGCCACGGAGCTAGGCCTACTAGCTCGGGTATCGCATCTGGGTTAGTTCCCATGATAGCGTACCGTATCACTCTCTCATTCTCACTCACTCACTCTCTTTATCACTCTCTCATTCTCACTCACTCACTCTCTTTATCATTCTCACTCACTCTCTTTATCACTCTCTCTCTGTATCACTTTCATTCTCACTCACTCACTCTCTTTATCACTCTCTTTCATACTCACTCACTCACTCTTTTTTATCACTCTCTCATTCTCACTCACTCACTCACTCACTCTCTCTCTCCTTTCTCAACAGAACGATCGCGGCACAGACCCCCCCCTACTAACTCCTCCACCTCCTCCTCCTCCACCTCCACACCTGGGCGGGCGGAGGACAAGGAGAAGGGAAACGGAAAGGGAGGGGCAGGGGAGGAGAGGGGAGGGGGAGGGGGAGCGAAGATGAGTCGACACACCTTGGACCGCCTGTCCACCCCCAGGCAAGTGGCCTCGGTCCTCAACGACCGGGACCAGTCCACTCAACCTGCCACCCCTTCCAACCACCAGCAGCAGCAGCAACAACGCCGAGAGCCTGTGGCCAGGGTGAGTCCATTGTGTGTGGGGGCATGATGGTGGGGGTGGGGGCGGTGTGTGTGTGTGTGTGTAGACATGGACTAGTCCATTTACCCTGCTACCCCTTATCAGCAGCAGCGACAACGCCGAGAGACTGTGGCCAGGGTGAGTCCATTGTGTGTGTGTGTAGACATGGACTAGTCCATTTACCCTGCCACCCCTTACCAGCAGCAGCTACAACGATGCCGAGAGACTGTGGCCAGGGTGAGTCCATGTGTGTGTGGGTGGGGTGGGGGTGGTGTGTGTGGGGGTGTGTAGACATGGACTAGTCCATTTACCCTGCCACCCCTTACCAGCAGCAGCAACAACGATGCCGAGAGACTGTGGCCAGGGTGAGTCCATTGTGTATGTGTGAGGGTGTGGGTGGATGGAGGGGTTTGTGTGTAAGGGGGTAGTAGTATGTGGGTAAGGAGGGGGGGGAGGGAGGGTAGACATGGAGAGAGTGGAGTAGAGTGGCACAGTGGTATCGCGGTCGCCTCGTGTCAAGTAAACCCGAGTTCGAACCTGGGTACAGGGGATCTTTCCTCTCACTCTGCACCAGGCCTTAATGGTCTGAACGTGGAGTCTTTCGGATGAGACTATAAACCGAGGTCCCGTGTGCCCATGCACTTAGCACATGTTAAGCCCAGTGGGGATGGCGGTGGACAAATGAATTTTTGTTGTTTGCCTCCTCCTCCCCCACCCACCCTACTATCACTACCACACCCCACCCCCCCCACCCCCACTCCCACTGCCTCCTCCCCCCCTCCCACCTTTTCCCCCTCTCCCTACTTCGACACCCACCCACCCTGTGCACATGTGGCCTTCCCTTTTCCTGAGAGGCGTAGTAGAGTTTTGAGTTAACACTTGATTGGATGATATTATGCTTAAATAATGTGCGCTGTTTTGCCTAGGATATTCAAGTACGATTCTCGTCTTTTGAAAGATTAATTTTGTGTGTGGTGTTTTTTTTAATATTTAATTTTTTGTTTTTAATTGGATGATGTCAGAGCTCCCAGGGACCCCCAGTCTATGAAGTACTAGAATTCTAAAGGACCCTCTTAAAGAATGTGCAGGGGGTCCCAGGGATGAACTAGAAAAAATCTTTTTAGCATTCACAATGCCACTGGGACCCTCTATCCCTCCTCTAGGACCCTCTATGCCCATAAGTGAAGGAGTCCCTGGGACCCCTTGTTTTGGGGGACGATTGAGAACCCTGGACATGCTTAAATTAAAAAAAATTAACTGTGTGCTGTTTTGCCTGGATGTTCAAGTATGATTCTCGTCTTTTGAAAGATTAATTTTGCGTGTGTTTTTTAAATTTTATTTTAATTGGATGATATGCTTAAAAACAAAAAATAACTGTATGCTGTTTTGCCTGGATATTCTGTTTTCGATTCCCATCTTTTAACTCACTTGGGACTGGCTGAATTATTTCCCCTTGTTCTGTGCGGACTGGACATTTGACTAGGTTTGAAAACAATCATCAAAACCAAGTTATGAAGAGTTAGGCATCAATATTTTCAGAAAAGATTAGCAACACCATGCACTAAATGATCGTAAAATATCAGATTCCTTACCTTCGTCGTTTGTCTCCTATTGACGAAAACAGCTAACACATAGAAAGAAGGAAAATTTCACATTACGATCTTTGACCCCCCCTCTATTGGGGTCTGCAACGAACACCTTTTGCAAGAGTGAATGCCCTTGGTGGGTGGGGGAAGATGGTTCAGTACTGACCAGACAGGGGGATAACTCGCCAGTAACCCTATTTGATGCCACTAAATGGCTGCCTTTTGCAAGAGTGAATGCCCTTGTCAGTACTGACCAGCAAGGGCATCACTCCCATTGTTACTAACCCTAGTTGCTGAGGCCTATAACCAAAGCTGAATGTAAACTATGCAATGATTGGTTGATTTCAAGATAGGCAAGATCAAAGCAAACTGTCATATGACTTAACCCTTAATTTCACCGCCAAAGTCGCATTTTAGCACCACAATGATTTAACACCTATGTCACTAAAAGGCATCAAATTGGGGTCTATTATCCAAAGACCCTATTGTCTTAGTTTGGGGAAGTAAGGATAGACCTTGTTTTATATATGTCGCAGAAAAATCCCCAATACTACAGGTAGATTTTGTTCTCTACCCAGGTAATTTTAATGGAAACTTTTGGCTGAAATATGGCTGGCGGTGAAAGGGTTAATGAAACGGTAAGAAAATATACATGTAGTAACAAAATCTGATTTTTTGGTAAAATTTTGGGGGGTGCGGCTTATAGTCTGAAAAATATGTTAGTAAAAGCAGACTATATATGCCTCTTGCTGTGTGTGTGTGTGTGTGTGTGTGTGTGTGCATCTTGCGGCACTCAGGCCAGAGTGACCATTACCATTAGACTCAAAGTAAGTCTCGTCGTAGAGGATGGAGTTTAGCACAAGGCATGGATGGTTTGACTGGTAGAGCTGTTCTCTAAGCTTCTCTCTATTTCTTCATCTCTATGTGTGTGTGTGTGGTTTTGTGTTGTGTGCATGCTTAAAGCTTCTTTATCAAGCAGTTGTTTTTTTTACAAGGTTTTTGAAAACTTGGTAGAAAGTTTTATGTTGTTTGCTAGTCCATAAAAAGTCTTTGAAAAAACTTTTTTTTTGGAAGGGGGGGGGGGGGGGGGTGGGGGTGGGGGGGGGGGGGGGGGGGGGGGGGGGGGGTGTTAAAGAATTATAAATATGTTGGGTTAATGGGAAAGTTTGTCAATTTTAACAAAACGAGAGAAGAACAAAATTGTCTTTTTTTATTTAGGGGGAGGAGGGGGATTACTTAATGGCTTTCACCCTTTCACCTCCCCCCCTCCTCTTCCCTCCAATCTCCATACCACCTGAACGCAATTCATTCCTTGTTGTTCCAACACACACGACGGATCCCCCCGCTTTTTCTCTCTCTGTGTAAATGTAAAGTGTTGCTCTGGATTTTATTTTTTATTTTTTTCATGATTCAAATGTCAAAACCTTTTTTTCAGTTTTAGAGTGAATTCGTTCATGTGTGGAAATAGCTGTGATTTTTTCGATTTTGTTTTCTTTTGGCACTTATATGTTAGAGCACATTTCTTCACCACCCCCCTCCCCTCCCCCTCCTCCCCCCCCCCCCCCCCCCCGCCTCCTTGAATGTTGTGACTTTTGTTGTTGAAATGTGTGCACATCCCTGTGAGAGTGAAATCAAATTATGTTTATGAATATACGCAGGTAGTAGTACAAGTTACAACCTCACTTTTGTTGCTGTCGTTTTTATGTGTGTGCGTGTCAAGTCAAGTCAAGTCAAGTCAAGTCAAAATCATCTTTATTGAGGGTTAAAGAATAAGCTGACAAAGCTTTTTTTCATCCTGTGTGTGTGTGTGTGTGTGTGTGTGTGTGTGTGTGTGTGTGTGTGTGTGTGTGTGTGTGTGTGTGTGTGTGTGTGTCTGTGTGTCTGTCTATCTGTGTGTGTGTGTGTGTGTCTGTGTGTGTGTGTGTGTGTGTGTGTGTGTGTCCTGTGTGTGTCTGTGTGTGTGTGTCTGTGTGTGTGCCTATGGGTTGTGGTGTGTGTTGCATATGTAAAAGTTGTGTGTTTGTGTGTGCGAATGTGTGTGCATGCATACGGATGTGTTACTACGAGTGTGCACGCATGCTTGAGTGTGCACATGCACGTGCAATACACGTGTTATATGTACGTATATGCGTGCGCATGCGCATGCATACGCCTTCCCTGTGTGCAGATGTGGGCTGTGAAACCCTAGCTCTCCTCAAACTTAAGCTCCTTCCCCCCACAGGTAGGTGTGTCGATGCCAGGGCCCCCCACTAAAAGACACACTGACCCACCACGATTTAAGTCCCTTGGGTAGCCGTGACCCACGAACAAACGCCCCCAAATTCAAATTGAGGCTGCTCTTTAAAACGATATTTTGTTTTGAATTTGGGGGGCATTTTGTAAGGGAGTCGAACCTGGTCAAAACAAGATTTCTCACCAGCTATGAGAGGGAAAACGCGTGAAACCTGTGATTTTGACACGTGATCTGGTGGGTCTTTAGCACAGCCTATTAACATTTTCGCCGGAACCATTTTTTTTTTTTTAGCCCCCCCCCCCCCCCCCCCCAAATTTTTTTATATATCAAATTTACCTGGGTAAAGAAAAGTTGGCATCTGCAAGACTGTGACCCCACTTTTGACATGCAATAAATAAAGCCTTTCCTTATTATCTCACACAAAGAACAACATAAGGTCATTGGATAATACATTGTCGGTGAAATTCACAAACCTCGTATCTCAATTTTGGTAGTTTTGAGAAAAAAAAAAAAAAAAAATCTTTTAAGAATTAGCCTCGTTGACCACAATTGATTAACTGTCAGTCGTCATGACCTGAACAGAGACTTACAGTGACGGCAGTCATCTGCCGTCATGACCTGAACAGAGACTGACAGTGACGGCAGTCGTCATGACCTGAACAGAGACTTACAGTGATGACAGTCATCTGCCGTCATGACCTGAACAGAGACTGACAGTGACGGCAGTCATGACCTGAACAGAGACTTACAGTGATGACAGTCATCTGCCGTCATGACCTGAACAGACTTACAGTGACGGCAGTCATGACCTGAACAGAGACTTACTGTGACGACAGTCGTCTGCCGTCATGACCTGAAGAGAGACTTACAGTGACGGCAGTGTGCCGTCATGACCTGAACAGTGACGGCAGTCATCTGCCGTCATGACGCCAATGAGTGAAGTAAAAGTAGGCTTAGATATTGGGACTAATGAACGGAAGGTTTGACGTCGCCTCAACTACAAAGAGGTTGCGAGGGACGAACCATCATCCAACCACCATGACTTTCATTATTAGGAATATTTGTTACTTTGATCACAGTGAGGGGGCACTGGATATCTTGGACACATATAGTCCTGACAGATTCGTTGTATTGCGTGATGAAACGTGTAGATGTATGTACTAATGCGTGTGTATGTGCATGTGTGTGTATGTATGTGTGTGCGTTTGTGCATGTGTTTTATGTAATAACGTGTGGGCACTAAACCTTTGTATGGTGTGTATACTAATGTGTGTGTATGCATTTTTGTGTGTGTTTGGTGTGTGCGTGCGCGTGTGTGTGGGTTTGGTGTACACACTGAGACTAAACCTAAACCTGTACACACTAAACCTTTGTATGGTTTAGTACTTCGTGTGTGTGTGTGTGCATGCGTGCGCACATATTCATAATATGTGATAACATTAAACATGGGTAGATATTCTGTAACCTTTGTATGGTTTAGTACTTCGTGTGTGTGTGTGCGCATGCGTGCGCACATATTCATAATATGCGGTAACATTAAACATGGGTAGATATTCTGTAACCTTTGTATGGTACGTATTAATCTGTGTGTGGGGGTGGGTGTGCGCGCGCGCACATGCGCGTGCATGTGCGTGTCGGAGAGTGTATTAGTGCGTTATCCATCAAACATGTCTAGATTTAGCTTGCGTTTTCATGCATGATTTTAAACACATGAAAGTCAGAAGTTACTTCAGTGGAACCTCCCTTATCAGACCTTCAAAAATCCTCCAATTATTATAAAGTCTTACAGACCCATAAAGCCGGCTGGATTAAGTCCCTTGGTTTTTTCTGGGTCGGTGTGGCCCACATTCAGACTTTCCTCGTATATGATCGAGGCTGCTCTTTAAAGTGATGTCTCGTTTTCGTGCAAGAGGCAATTAGTATGGGAGCAACACTTGTTCAAAATAAGATTTCTGACCAGCTTTAAGAGGGAAAACACGTGAAAACCATGATTTTGACACGTGACGTACTGTGTCTGTAAGTGGGAGGAAGTTGTAATACGGAGTTTCTTTTTTTTGAATACTGCACTTACAAAGAAGGGCAGTGTCTCAGAGAAGTAGGTCTTAAGTCGGAGGGAGTCTTAATAGGGAGGTTACACTGTATCACAAAATGGGTAAAGAAAGGTAATACAGTGGAACCTCACTTATAAGACCTCCCCTTCTAAGACTCCCCCCCCCCCCCCCCCACCCACTTAAAGACCTACTTCTCTGAGACATTGACCTTCTTTTGTATACATGTATTAAAATTACCTCCCTTATGCAACTCCCTCCCACTTGAGACCTTATTTTGGATGAATTTTTTCAAGGTCTTATGTTAGGGAGGTTCCACTGTAGTATCTTTTAGCTTTGTACCGATGTACCCAAGTGTAAGCACATAACTAACCAAGAAAATGAATCAGGGGAAGGAACTTCTCGTAATTAACTCCCTTTTACCAAACGTTATTTATGGCACCCATTCGCCTAGCAAAGTGAAAGTAGCTAGCCACAACAACACAGACCCAAGTTGATCCTCCCAAAAAAATGAAAAGAGGTTAACGTATTGAGGATGAACTTGAGTCTGTATCGTTGTGGCTAGCTACTTTCACTTTGCTAGGCGAATGGGTGCCATGAACAACTTTGGTAGAAGGGAGTAAATTTACGAGAAGTTCCTTCCCCTGATTCGTTTCACTCTATCCTCTCTCTCAGCATCACTGTTTCACATTTTGTTTAACCAACAAGAGTGTACTGTTTGATAATGACCTCGAGTGTACTCCCGCTACTGACTGTTGTGTGTATACTTCAATCCTAACCTCCACCTAGGAGGTTCATTTGTTTTTAAACATTTTATCTGTGTGTGTGTGTGGTGTGGGCTGGCGTTTAAACTAGCGGATACGGAGCTGTCTTTTTTCTTTTAACGGAGCTCAGCTGTTTCGGGAGGAACAGTTCATCCATATTTTCAGAAGTTTTTTCCAAGCCAACTTTAGTAGTAACTTTTCATAAATAACAGTCAGGAATATGTTGTAGTATGTGGCTCAATTAATTATTGTATTCAGTGGAAATTTCTTGATTTTCTTCACTCATGGGCGATTTTGTTTAGGTTTGCGATACTAAGTTATAACTGCTCAACAAAGAAAGTTTTTACAATTGATCCGATGGAAGAAATATGTTTTGAATATCATTTAGAACATACAGCCAGAATATTTTATAGGGATATGCTTAAAAATCTAAGATTTTTAGATTCAGGTTTTTAACTGGATAGCTTGACTTTGTGTGCAACGAAACAGCAATGGGAGGTTTGTAGAGTGGCTGTGCTTTGTAAGTGCGGGTGTAACCCTGATCTGTGTGTTGTGTAGTGACGTTTCGGTGTGTCCGCGAGTGCGCGGCTTTCGTTTAGGCTAGAGATGTGTGGTTTCTGTTTCTGCCGTTTTGGTGATATTTTATGTACCTGGCTTCAAATGTTTTTTGAGATTTGACATTCTCTCTTTCTCTCTCTCTATCTGCCTTTCTCTGTCTCTGCTGTTCTTCATTCTCTCTCTCTCTGCCTTTCTTTGTGTGTGTGTGTCTCTCTCTCTCTCTCCTCCTCTCTCTATCTGCCTTTCTTTGTGTGTGTGTGTCTCTCTCTCTCCTCTCTCTTTGTCTCTCTCCCTCTCTGCCTCTCTCTGAGTTTCTTTGTCTCTGTCTCTGCCCCACTCTTTCTTAGTACAGTGGAACCTCCCATATAAGACCTCCCATTATAAGACTCCCTCCCACATAAGACCTACTTCTCTGAGACATTGCCCTTCTTTTTAAGTATTAAAATTACCTCTCCTATAAGACCCCTCCCTTAGAAGACCTCATTTTGGATGATTTTTGAAGGTCTTATAAGGGAGGGTCCACTGTACTGTACAATGTATGGTCGATTTGAGAAACCTTGATAGAAAGTTGCATTGCGATGGTTGTTTTTTCCCCCACTCTTTTTGTGTGAAGAAACTGAATTAGAAAATTGATGTCGTAAAGTTGATCTGCTTTTTAGTCCTTGAATCCTTTAAGTGTTTACAATTAAAAAAAAAAAAGAATGAATAAGTGATCGTTGAAAGAAAACGCTTTTGAGATTTGATTTCTATTTTTGAAACCTTTACTATTTTAGTTATGTATATATGTGAGTAAACTTCTGTCTCTGTCAGTCAGTCAGTCTGTCTCTCTCTCTCTCTCTCTCTCTCTCTCTCTCTCTCTCTCTCTCTCTCTCTCTCTCTCTCTCTCTCTCTCTCTCTCTCTCTCTCCCTCTGTCTGTCTCTGTCTCTCTGTTTTTTCCCCCCCTCTCTCTGTACCTAAGTCTCTCTATGTGTGTATTTTTGTGTCCATGTTCACGCATGCATGCCTACATGCATCACACACTACCACATTATCAAACCCCTCAACAACAAAAAATGCAAACTTTGCTGTCGGTAAACAACAAACTGAAGCCATTTTTCTTCTAAACCCTCCGCCTCATTCGCTCTGCTCGTTTTCCCGACAGAAACCGACGAACAGAGACAAAACCCCTAGAGAGACCCCACCCAGATCGCAACGCACCCCCCACGCCGCGGGCAGCGCGGCAAAGACATCAACCACCGCAACCATCACCTCCCACCACACCCGCGTGAGAATGGTATCTCCCACCCACGATGCCGACGAAGACGGAGGAAGCACGCTGCCTGCTACCCGCTTGGTTGTGGGAAAAACTCCAGGCGTGGCGGAAGAGGTGGAAAAAAATCCCGACGAGGAGGAAAAAACTCACGGTGTGGGAGAAAAAACTCTGGGTGTGGTGGTGGTAGCGGTGGTGGAAAAAGGTCCCGGCGGGGGTGGTGAGAAGGCGTGCGGGGACCTGAGCGCGGAGGAATACAAGGCCAGGCTGGCGGAGAAGCGGCGTCAGGCGCGCGAAAAGGCCGAGAGGGAGGCGGAGGAGGGGAGGAAGCGACGGGAGGAATTGGCGTGAGTTTAGTTGGGGGGGTTGAACACCCGTTTTTTTAGTGATGATGGTGATGATCAGGATGGAACTTGCGTGAGTTGTGGGAGACTCTTTTAGTGATGATGAGGATGATGGTGATGAGGATGATGACAGGAGGAATTGGCGTGAGTTTTGTGGGGTTGAACACTGTTTTTAGTGATGATGGTGATGGTGACGGTGGTGGTGATGATGATGATGGTGGTGGTGGTGATGGTGATGATGAAAATGACAGGAGGAATTGGCGTGAGTTGGGGTTGAACACTGTTTTAGTGATGATGGTGATGATGGTGGTGGTGGTGATGATGGTGGTGGTGATGATGATGAGGATGATGATGATGGTGGTAGTGATGAGGATGAGGGTGATGAAAATGACACGAGGAACTGGCGTGAGTTGGGGTTGAACACTGTTTTTAGTGTTGATGGTGATGATGGTGATGATGGTAATGATGGTGGTGGTGATGATGATGAGGATGATGATGATGGTGGTAGTGATGAGGATGAGGGTGATGAAAATGACACGAGGAACTGGCGTGAGTTGGGGTTGAACACTGTGGTGGTGGTGATGATGATGAGGATGATGATGATGATGATGGTGGTGGTGATGAGGATGAGGATGATGAAAATGACACGAGGAACTGGTGTGAGTTCGGGTTGAACACTGTTTTAGTGATGATGATGGTGGTGGTGAGGATGATGAGGATGATGCTGGTTATAGTGGTGATGATCGAAATGGTGATGATGATGATGATGATGTCAACAACAGGAGGAAGTAAGTGTGAGTTGTTGATCAATGTTGTAGTAGTGGCGATGGTGATGGTGATGATGATAATGGTGATGACGTTGATGATGATGACGCAAAGAAACCCACCATCCCCCAAAAAATCTATAGTATATTTTTTAATTACAGTGGAACCTCCCTTATAAGACCCCATTAAAAGACTCCCTCCCACATAAGACCTCTGAGACATTGCCCTTCTTTGTAAGTATTAAAATTACCTCCCTTATAAGACCCCTCCCTTATAAGACCTCATTTTGTGTAGGGTGTAGAGTGGCACAGTGGTAGCGCGTTCGCCTTGTGTCAAGTGAACCAGAGTTCGAACCTGGGTACAGGGGATTTTTCCTCTCACTTTGCACTAGGCCTTACAGTCTGAACATGGAGTCTTTCGGATGAGACGACAAACCGAGGTCCCGTGTGCCCATGCACTTAGCATACGTTAAACCCAGTGGCAACGAAAAAGTTGTCATTTGGTCAAAATTTACCACCACCCCTTTCCTTCCTTATCAGTCACACAAAAATCGCATGCCAAAAAAAATTGGGTGGTGCGCCTCTGGCTGCGACGCGCTCTCCAGGTGGGAACAACCCGAATTTCACGGAGACGCCTCTGTGACTATAAAGTACCTAATACCTAATTTGGGATGATTTTTGAAGGTCTTATAAGGGAGGTTCCACTGTACTATTGTTGATGGTCTCCAGGCGTGAAGAAGAGGAGCGTCGTCAGCAGGAGGAGGAGGATCAGTGCCGACAGGAGGAGGAGGCCCACAGGGAGGCCCAGGCGGCCCGACGGGCCGAGGAGGAGCGCCTGCAACGGGCCATAGAGGCCGAGGAGGCCCGCCGGGCCCAGGAAATGGTCCGCTTGGAGCAGGAGAGAATCATGGTAAATGGGGATTCACAGGGATGTCTCCAGGCCCCCGGTCATAGGCCATTGAACTATTAAGATTGAAAATGTCCTATTGCATGGGTGCAACTTTTCCTGCTGTACAAGGATTTCCTGTTTTTGAATGTTACCAGAAAAGGAAGTTTGGTTTTTTTTTTAATTTGTCAAACAAGATCTATATGTGTCTACTGTATTTTTCAAACTCTTTAAAATAGGCGTTTGTATAAATTGTGGAAATGGCAGACTAAAATGCCTTCATAAATCAATTTTTGCTTCAGCTGCAGGGGGACATTACCCCTGGACCCCGGCCTTTCAGGGTTTTTCATTTTGTGTAGTTGCACCCATGACATTGTGTTCTTCCCCTTCAGGACAGATAATAATAAATAATAATAATAATAATAATAATGGATATTTGTTGTGCGCTTTCTCCGAAGAGCTCAAAGCGCTTGCAAAATTAATTTTTAGATAAAAAAAATTACAATAATAACAATAAGCATATTAAATCCAAATCCAATGCTACACACATGCACACGCATGCACACGCACGCACGCACGCACTCACGCACACACGCGCACACGCACACACACACACACACACACACACACACACACACACACACACACACTCTCTCTCTCTCTCTCTCTCTCTCTCTTACACACACACACACCCACACTGTGACACAGGCTCTCTCTGTTTAAATGTTCTCACCTTTCTTCCTCCCTCTCCCACTCACTTTTTCCTCAATCATTGTGTCTTAGTTTAATGTTACTGTCTCACTTTTTAAGAACTTTTTTCCTGTCCAGTTTTTGTTTCTGTCCCACCACACACTCACTCTCATTCTAATCTCTTTCTCTCTTCTGCCCCCCAAACTCTCTCATTTAGAATATATGCAGCTAAACACAAGACCAAGAAAGTTTGCAAAGTTGAACTAGTTTAATACATTTTAAAAGAAAAGCAATACTAACATTTTTAAGCGTTTTAGCGTGCACATACAATTTAGTTAACATGCCCCCTTTTTTGTTAGCGAGGGGAGCCCAGGGGCTCCCTTTTTCCAATCTAGGGAGCCCTTGGGCTCCTTTTTGAAAAATCCTAGAATCAACACTGACACACACGCACACGCACACATATACACACACACACAACACACACATCATGCGCACACATACAACCATTTATCTACCCATCCTTCTAACTTATACATACAACTTGCATTGACAATTTATATAGGAACCAAAACTAACATGAACAATCCGGAGTCGGAAAGTGTCTTTGCTCAAATTTATATATTA
>CM065690.1:4559443-4564443 GCA_017654935.2 Phymorhynchus buccinoides
CCATCTTACCCTTTTAGAGTCTTTGGTGTTAAATCACTGTGGTGCTAAAATGCGACTTTGGCAGTGACATATTTTTTGGGGGGCACCCTTGTGTCTGTTTCTGAATTCCATTTATGTTATCCGTGTGTGTGTTCGCTTTGTATTGCGTTTTTTTGAATGCGCTTTGAAACTAACGTGTGTGTGCACTTTGATTTGATTTGTTTCAAGATTCAGTATTGTTGTTGTTGTTGTTGTTTGATCTAGTTTGTTTTGATGACTGTGATATTTGATTGTTTGTTGTTGCAGAGGCTGGAGATGATCATGAAGCGAGTGAAGACAGAGAGTCCTTCCGAGGGAAAGGTGAGGGCATCGTCGTTTTAGTTATTGTATTTTTTGGACTGTAAAGCAATACCCTCCCCTTCCCCCTTCCCCCCCCCCCCCCCCCCCCCCTCCCACCTGAGACCCCTGCGCCATATTGTATTTCTAATTTAAAAAAAAAAAAATTACCGTACCTTTTGGACTATTGGGGTCTGCAACGAACACCTTTTGCAAGAGTGAATGCCCTTGGTGGGTGGGGGAAGATGGTTCAGTACTGACCAAACAGGGGGATAAATCGCCAATAACCCTATTTGATGCCACTAAATGGCTGCCTTTCGCAAGAGTGAATGCCCTTGTCAGTACTGACCAGCAAGGGCATCACTCTCGCTGTCAAGGGCGTTAATAACCCTAGTTGCAGAGGCCTATAAGGCGATACTTTTGTTCACAGAGGGAGACCCTTACACCTTGTAATATGACTAATAAAATCGTAAGAAAATATAATAACAAAATCTGAATTGTGGGTAAAATTGGGTGTGGGGTGTGTGGGGGTGTGCGTTTCAATGAGGAGTGCCTTTTAGTCAATGAAATACATTTAAAAAAAGAAATAATTTTTTTTAACCCTTTCACCGCCAGCCATTTTTCAGCCCAAAAATACCATTAAGCTTAACTGGGTAGAGAAAACAATATTTCTGCAATATTGCGAATTCCTCGGTGACATACGTAACATTAGGCCTATCCTTACCTCCCACAATTAAGAAAATAGAGTATAACAGGTCTGGATTGGATGTCTTTTAGTGACATGGGTGCTAAACCATTCTGGTGCTAAAATGCGACATTGGCGGTGAAAGGGTTAAACTCCCAATTTTTGTTTTAAACCACAGGATAACATTGGAACTGAAATGAGAGCTTGGGATTTTCAGGTGTGTGTGTGTGTGTGTGTGTGTGTGTGCACGCGCATGATAAAAGGGTGATGTCTTGGTTTGTGCAAGCTGGTGATCAAATCTCTGTCCAAGACTGGCAGCTACTATTCAGGAAACATGGGCTGATGATGGGTTTTATAATTTGAAAAAGCTTTGTTTGGACCAGGAATGGGGGGGGGGGGGGGGGGGGGGGGGGGGGGGATCCAAATCAGACACCAGCTCCCAAGCCAAGGGCTTGTGCTGCTATTCTCAAAACATGGGATGGAAAGGATTTCTTCTTCTTCTTCTTCGATCGCTCAGACAGTTTCCTGCCAATTATGAGCGCAGATGCGTCATGCTGCCGTTATGCGCCCAACTAAGGAATAGTTAGGCACAGCAAGTCCGACTTCGGCTGGAGGAAATGTTTTTGAAAAGCATTTCGTGAAAAAAAGGCAGGAGAATGGACCGGTAAGGCAGAAAGATAGCAGATGACAGTAAGCAAAGGGAAAAGGCAGTCAAATAAAGTGACAGATTAGAGGAAGTTACAAGCACAGAACTTCCAGAAGGTGGGGGAACTATTTATACCAAAGACCCCCCCCCGGTATCCCCCCGGGGGGGGGGGGGGGGGGGGGGGGAGAAAGGATTTTATAACAGAAGAATGTCTTGGTTTAAACAAGAGGGAGGCTTGTGCAATGATGATGGTGATGAATTCTCTGTCCAGTACTGACAGCTACTATTGGGCGGAAAAGGGTTTTCTAATGGAAAAACGCTTTGTTTTGACCAGGAGGGAGGTTCATCCAAATCGGTCACCAGCTCCCCTCCTGATATGTTTTGTTTTGACCAGGAGGGAGGATCGGTCACCAGCTGTGATACTGATATGTTTTGTTTTGACCAGGAGGGAGGTTCATCAAAGTCGGTCACCAGCTCCCCAGGATTCTATGATAATATGTTTTGTTTTGACCAGGAGGGAGGTTCATCAAAGTCGGTCACCAGCTCCCCAGGATTCTGTGATACTGATATGTTTTGTTTTGACCAGGAGGGAGGTTCATCAAAGTCGGTCACCAGCTCCCCAGGATTCTATGATACTGATATGTTTTGTTTTGACCAGGAGGGAGGTTCATCAAATCGGTCACCAGCTCCCCAGGAATGATACTGATATGTTTTGTTTTGACCAGGAGGGAGATTCATCAAAGTCGGTCACCAGCTCCCCAGGATTCTATGATACTAATATGTTTTGTTTTGACCAGGAGGGAGGTTCATTGAAATCTGTCGCCAGCTCCCCAGGATGGAATCTGATATGTTTTGTTTTGACCAGGAGGGAGGTTCATCAAAGTCGGTCGCCAGCTCCCCCAGGATTCTACTATGATACTGATACGTTTTGTTTTGACCAGGAGGGAGGTTTATCCAAATCGGTCACCAGCTCCCCGGCGAAGAGCGTGGGCTCGGCGGCGTCGAGCGACACCTCCCCGACCGACCCTGACAACCACAAGACGCTGCACGCCATGGCCCTCGCCCAGCCTGACCTCACCTCAACTTCAGGCCACGTTCACCCGCCTTCAACCAACCACATCGTCTCCGAAGTTGCGACTCTAGACGCACACCTCGAAGAAGAGCCTGTCGGCTCTCCCTCTCCAGAGCCGCGCCCAGTTTGGGCCAACGATTCGCCACGCAACGAATCGTCGGCGGGAAACCCACCAAACACCGACTCTGGAGCAGCGGTGGTAGTAGAGGGTGGTTGTGGTGGTAGTGGTGGAGGTTGGGAGCAAGGCTCCCCCCCTCTCTCCACCTCCCCGGCGCCTCCTCCCCACTCCCCAGAAGGAGAGAAGCCCAAGTTCAGGTCGCCTATGCTTCAGAAGCTGGTGGAAGGAAAAGAGGACGGTAGTGTTAGTGGCGGTAACGGCGGTCCGCGGTTCAAATCCCCCCTGCTGCAGAACCTGCTAGGAAAGACCAAGCTGAGGTCGTCCCTGGATCAGGGCGTGGTGGTGGAGGGGATGGGTAGAAGGGGCGAAGGAGAAGGAGGGGAGAGAGTGTCGACGGTTTCTCCCACTCCCAACGGGGTGCCGGGCCCGGAAACGGCGGGCGGAGTAGTAGTGGAGGCGGGGAGCCGGAAAGAGGTGGTCAACATCGAGAGGAGCCGCCGCGATGAAGAGAAGGACGTCAACACCTCGTCGCAACGCTCGTCGCCACCGCCATCATCATCGTCGTCCCCACTCCCACCCTCCCCCACTTTCCCGTCCCACCCCTCGCCCACCTCCACACCCCATGTTGCCAACGGCAACCAGGACGTAGAGGCGCCATGGGCAGCGACAGTCGAGGAGAAAGAGAAGGAAAAAGAAGGTGGTGATGATGGTGATGCGATTATGGACTCTGGCGTCAATCTCGTTAGTGGGGGCGACGGTAACGACAATAGGGGAGGGGGCGAGGAAGGGGAAGGGGAGGAGCAACCCGCGGAGAACTTCTCTCCCCGGGAGTTTTCGCCTTCGGCCGTCCTGGCAGCCAGCGGAGAAGGCCCCTCCATGTGGCGGGGGGAGGATAGTGGGGTGGTGGTGGAGGAGGAGGTTCTTCCTCCCTCAGGAGTCCACCCCCCTTCCTCCCCCACTCTTCTTCACTACCCCTCCTCCCTGCAGTCGTCGGTCAATGGTCATCACGGTCCTCTGTCGGGAACGGCGGCCCTCCCTGGCCGAGAGATGGAAGACTCCAGGTAAGATGTGGTGTAGGCACTAATGCGGGGGTGGGGGTTGTGTGGTTTTTGGTGTGGTATGCAGACCTGTTTGCCCATAAGATTTCACCATATTTTGTACACATATTTTAACAAAACTATGATAAATATGGCACATGGGACAAAAATATGGTGAAATGGTTGGGGGGAAAAAATCGTTTAGAAACTATATAATTTAGAACTGTGTTTTGCCTGATTCAGGAAACGGGTGCGCTCTGTGTGTGTGTGTGTGTGTGTGTGTTGTAAATTTAAATGGATGATACTTTTGACACAGTATTTCAACAAGTTATAAAAATGTATGCATGTTTACACTCCGTTGTGGAAACTTTCCTGTTGGAGGACTCCTATTTTGTGAAAAATACACTTATTTTGGATTTCGAATACCTGAAGCCCCATTTCAGGGTAAACAGGTCTGGGTGTAATTTGGTCTGAAAATTAATGTGGTGTGGTGTAGTGTGTGTGTGGGGTGTTGTAGTGTAGTCTTTTCTGGTGTGTTGTAGTGTGTTTTGGTGTAGTGTGTAAGGTGGTGTGGAGTCTAATTTGGTCTAAAATGTGGTGAGGTGTGGTAAAGTATAGTGTATTGTAACCTGTTCTTGGTGTGCAGTGAAATTTGGTCAGAAATGTGGTATGTGGTGTGGTGTGATTTAGTGTGGTGTAATGCGGTATTTGTGGTTTGGTGTAGTGTGGTGCAATGTGTGGTGTACTACTGCATGGGCGCTACTCTTTCAGTTTTACATTGATTTCAGTATTTTTAATTTCCCCAGAAACTGAACTTTTGTGTTTTTTTAATTCATCCAACAACAACAACAAATTTGACCACAAGCGATTTGGGGCGTTTTGAACGTGGTTGTTCTACTTCTATCTTGGAAGTTTACAAAGGCAATGTAATCATTTTACAAGGCTTATCAGACTCAAACTGTCTCCCACTCTAACTGTGTGTGTGTGTGTGTGTGTGTGTGTGTGTGTGTGTTAGAGAGAGAGAGAGTTGCTTTGTATATGCGCTGTTGCTGGTTGGTGTCACTCTTGAATGCTGTTTTTGTTGTCTGTTGATGAATAATTGATTGTAAAGCGCTTTGGGCTCATCT
>CM065690.1:4569443-4604067 GCA_017654935.2 Phymorhynchus buccinoides
CTCCTTGTTTCCTTCTTGTTCTCAATGTTTCCTTCTTGTTGTTGTTGGTTCCTCCTTCTTGATGTTTCCTTCTTGTTCTTGGTGTTTCCTTCTTGTTCTTCCTTGTTTCCTTCTTGTTCTCGATGTTTCCTTCTTGTTCTTGTTTCCTCCTTGTTGTTTCCTTCTTGTTCTCGTTGTTTCTTTCTTCTTGTTGTTTCCTTCCTTCTTGTTTCCTTCTTGTTGTTTCCTTCTTGTTCTTGTTGTTTCCTTCTTGTTGTTTCCTTCCTTCTTGTTTCCTTCTTGTTTCCTCTTGTTCTTGTTGTTTCCTTCTTGTTCTTTCCTTGTTGTCCTCTCTTGTTCTTTCCTTCTTGTTTTGTTCTTTCCTTCTTGTTCTTGTTGTTTCCTTCTTGTTGTTTCCTTCTTCTTCTTGTTTCCTTCTTGTTGTTTCCTCTTTGTTCTTGTTGTTTCCTTTTTGTTCTTTTCTTGTTGTTTTCTCTTTGTTCTTTCCTTGTTGTTTTGTTCTTTCCTTCTTGTTCTTGTTGTTTCCTTCTTGTTGTTCCCTTCTTCTTCTTGTTTCCTTCTTCTTGTTTTCTTTGTTCTTGTTGTTTCCTCCTCCTTGTTTCCTTCTTGTTCTTTGTTCTTTGTTCTTTCCTGTTTGTTTTGTTCTTTCCTTTTGTTCTTGTTGTTTCCTTCTTGTTCTTTCCTTCCTTGTTGTTTCCTTGTTCCTTCTTGTTCCTTGTTCTTTCCTTCTTGTTCTTTCCTTCTTGTTTCCTTCTTGTTCTTGTTCTTTCCTTCTTGTTCTTGTTCTTTCCTTCTTGTTCTTGTTCTTTCCTTCTTGTTCTTGTTGTTTCCTTCTTGTTCTTTCCTTCTTGTTCTTTCCTTCTTGTTCTTGTTCTTTCCTTCTTGTTCTTGTTGTTTCCTTCTTGTTCTTTCCTTCTTGTTATTTCCTTCTTGTTCTTGTTCTTTCCTTCTTGTTCTTGTTGTTTCCTTCTTGTTCTTTCCTTCTTGTTATTTCCTTCTTGTTCTTGTTGTTTCCTTCTTGTTCTTTCCTTCTTGTTTTGTTTCTTTGTTCTTCTTGTTCTTGTTCTTTCCTTCTTGTTTCCTTCTTGTTCTTGTTGTTTCCTTCTTGTTCTTTCCTTCTTGTTCTTGTTCTTTCCTTCTTGTTCTTGTTGTTTCCTTCTTGTTCTTTCCTTCTTGTTCTTTCCTTCTTGTTCTTGTTCTTTCCTTCTTGTTCTTGTTTCCTTCTTGTTCTTTCCTTCTTGTTCTTGTTCTTTCCTTCTTGTTCTTGTTCTTTCCTTCTTCTTGTTGTTCTTTCCTTGTTGTTTCCTTCTTGTTCTTGTTCTTGTTCTTTGTTCTTGTTCTTTCCTTCTTGTTCTTGTTCTTTCCTTCTTGTTCTTGTTGTTTCCTTCTTGTTCTTTCCTTCTTGTTCTTTCCTTCTTGTTGTTTGTTCTTTGTTCTTGTTCCTTGTTTCTTGTTTCCTTTTGTTCTTGTTGTTTCCTTCTTGTTCTTGTTTCTTTCTTCTTGTTGTTTTTCTTCTTGTTCTTGTTCTTTCCTTCTTGTTCTTTCCTTGTTGTTTCCTTCTTGTTCTTGTTCTTTCCTTCTTGTTCTTGTTCTTTCCTTCTTGTTCTTGTTGTTTCCTTCTTGTTCTTTCCTTCTTGTTATTTCCTTCTTGTTCTTGTTCTTTCCTTCTTGTTCTTTCCTTCTTGTTCTTGTTCTTTCCTTCTTGTTCTTGTTGTTTCCTTCTTGTTCTTTCCTCTTTGTTCTTGTTGTTTCCTTCTTGTTCTTTCCTTCTTGTTCTTTTTCTTGTTGTTTCCTCTCTTGTTCTTGTTGTTTCCTTCTTGTTCTTTCCTTCTTGTTGTTTCCTTCTTGTTCTTGTTCTTTCCTTCTTGTTCTTTCCTTCTTGTTGTTTCCTTCTTGTTCTTGTTGTTCCTTGTTCTTTCCTTCTTCTTGTTCTTTCCTTCTTCTTGTTGTTTCCTTGTTCTTGTTGTTTCCTTCTTGTTCTTTTTCCTTCTTGTTCTTGTTGTTTCCTTCTTGTTCTTGTTCTTTCCTTCTTGTTCTTGTTCTTGTTCTTCTTGTTCTTTGTTCTTGTTCTTGTTGTTTCCTTCTTGTTCTTTGTTTTGTTCTTGGTCTTCCTTTCCTGATCTTTCAGTTTCATTGCCCATCTTTTCTTCTCTTGGTCTTTTCCCGTTCTCTTCCTTTGCATTACAGGCATCTCCATGGATCTTGCTAAGTACTCTGGTCGATGGGGAGAGGGTGAAGGAAAACGGGGGATAAGGAACGTCTGTCTGTCTGTCCGTCTGTCTGTCTGTCTGTCTGTCTGTCTGTCTGTCTGTCTATGCATATTCTCCATCATTCCATAATTCACCAGTCTTCATGAATACCCACATTTAATGATTTATACTGTTTCCCCCGCTAACCTCCCCACCCCCAACTCCCCCTTCCCTTCTTGATTATGTAGATACATGTAAATAATGGTGGGTTTTTTTAATGGTTGCTTATTTTCTTTGTTTTTGGTCAATTTACTTGCCTTGCTTTTGCGTGCGTTTTTTGTTGTTTTTGTTTACCTCAGGGCTGAGTGTAAAAAAGCTTGTAATTAGCTTATCTCATAACCCTGAATAAAGAAAATTTCTTTTGTTCGTTCAGTCTGTCTGTCTGTCTCTCTCATGCCCTTCAGTCCTGCTAAAAATGTGTGGTGATTATGGTTCATGACATGTTATTTACGTGAAAAAAAAAAGAAACGGACGTCACTGACCAAAATACCATTGAAATAATAATAATAGTAATGAATCGATATTTATATAGAGCTTTTTATCGAGCACAAAGTGCTTTACAATCGGCCTTGAAACACTCACAGACCGAGTCACAGACACATACACACACCTGCAGACGCAAATACACAAGTGCAAAGTAACGTTACTTTATTGACGAGACAAAACAAAACATGTGATATTTCAACATGAATGCCTTTATCAAACAACACAGAAACCAAATCAATGCTTCCCCTCTTCACAGTCTCCAAATGTTGGGACTCGCATGCACACACACACACACACACGCACACACACGCACGCACGCACACGCACACACACACACACACACACACACACACACACACTTTTTCACCATGCTCTTTGCACTTCTATTACCCCATCCGCAAAACAAACACCACCCCCCCCCCCCACCCACCCACCCACACAAACAAAAGAAAGAAAAAAAAAAGACTTTTTCTCAAACCGGTTTCTGCTCGGCTATGCGTGTCTGTGAGTGTGTCGTCACAGAGTTTGTCGTCTGCTGTCGTTGTAGGGTCAGAGGTCAGTGTGAAACAATACCAAGATGGCGGTCACTGCTGACGCTTAGCACCTGTACTGTAGGCAGGTAGGTGAGATTACAAAAACAAGCCTTTTTAGGGCCCAACACTTTTTCCCAAACTGACTGGTAGTGACGTTAGAAGCTTGCCGAGACGCGAAATAGGATGAGGTGTGATCGTTTTCGTTTTTAAATCAATGGACACGCGTAGTGTACTGTTGTATTCTAGTGTTGACGTGACTGGACGGAGACAAGAACTGAAGAAGCTAAGTTAGCTAGCTAACTACTGTTGTGCGTCAACGAATCGCTTTCGGCAGTGTGTTTGAAAACGGAATGTTAGCATTCTTCTGCATTCATTCGGCGGCTTGTGATTATTGTTACCGCGATTATGAATCAAAAGCCGTACATTTGTGTTCAAACATATGGTCAGTGTATAACTATAATTTCTAAGTCTACCTCGATTTTTGTGTGTGTTGATTTTGCCGTCTGCTACAACAGTACTGTAGGTCTGTACCATATTTTTGCCGTCTGCAAAGTATACGTACAACAGTATTGTACAAGAAGGTAGTTTGTCACATGTATGTGAAGAATAACTTCAACTGCATAGAGCTGCGGCAGCTGTTGGCCTTTAGAATTCTTACACCACCACCACCTCCACCTTCAGTAATGTCTGTCGCATGAAAATAGGTAGCTCGTAAAAATAAGTAGCTTGCTACCCATGACAGTGTGTATTTGCGACATTGACTCGTGATTGAGCATGAACCACAAATTTCACTTTTTTCTAGGGTTAGGGTTAGTTAAATGGTTAAAGTACAGAAAAAGTGAAATTTGTGGTTGTCGCAAATACAGACTCTCATAATAGCGAGCTACTTATTTTTACGAGCTACCTATTTTCATGCGACACCTTCCACCTGCTGTTTATCGGCAATTATTGACATGTATAGTATAGTATAGTTGTACAGCGTATATGGGCCGCAAGGCCTGTTGCTGAACTTTTGATCAGGAAACTAGCTAGCCTAGCTTTGGGCTACAACCTAGCAATCTTTTGATTGCTCTTATTTCTATGACTGTTCACACGGGCGGTCTGCAGCAGACACACTGGCTGTGGCACACAGCAGGTGACTCATGTTGCTACAATACATAATTATAGTCCCTGAGGACCTTATCTATTCTGTTCTTAAAACTGTTTAGTGACCCGGCATTCACAATAGCACCATCAAGATTGTGTCCACTGCTCTCATTGTGAAGAAGCTCTGTCGCAGGCTTGTGTTGCAAGACTTTTTCCTGAGTTTAAAATCATGTCCTCTTGTAAACCCTAGTGTATTTACTACTAGTTCAAATGGGGAAACGCGCATCTATGTAATATATATTTCTCTTTCTGCTTCAGCAATACTATTATTATATAGCCTAACCTTAGGAATTTGGTTGCCTTGGGCGATTCATAATTTGTAAAGAAGAGTGCATAATGCATAACATAAGTTTTGTCAAGTGTGAACTGGAGCTTTGGGGGACAGATTCTACTTTGCATGGCCTATTTTAGTATAAATTTAGCAAGTCAATATTTTACATAAACACTCAGGTTATTCCAAAGCAAACGGACCACATGTTATCTTAGTTCAAATTCCATACAAAAATAATAGCAGTGGTTTAGTGGCCTTGAGCTTACAATATAATTTATATGAATTTATCATAAAGTTCATATCAAACTATTTCTTATTTCTATTTGTTCCTCTCAGTTCTTGTTCAGAATATTTCATCAGTAAAAACTCATGGCTGAAAAAGAAAAAGAAATCAACACACACAGTGTACGCAAGCACGCACACACACACAGACACACACACACACACACACACCGACTGTCTGACTCAATTTTAGGGGAAGGACGTTAAACTGAAGAACAACACACACACACACACTGAGACAGACAGACACACACACATGTACAGAGAGAGAGAGAGAGAGAGAGAGACTTGCTAGTACTAGTAATGCAGGGGATGTATATATAGACAGTGCAAAATCTGAGTGGCAGAAAAACAAAACAAAGAATAAAACACAAACTGTATCGCAACATATTTCCTGAAATAGGCCAGTCTGATTCAGGGAAAGAATCCATGGTTTCACACTGAACACTGACCAGAGTGTGTGTGTGCAGGGCTCCCAATCGTCCCGCAAAACAAGGGGTCCCAGGGACTCCTTTACTTACAGATAGAGGGTCCTAGAGGCAGGATAGAGGGTCCTAATGGCATAGCGAATGCTAAAAATAATGTTTCTTGTGCATCCCTGGGACCCCCTGCACATTCTTTTAGAGGGTCCTTTAGAATGTTGGAACTTCATAGACCCCCAAGTGGGGGTCCCTGGGAGCCCTGGTGTGTGCGCGCGCATGTGCATGCATGAATGTTTGTCAGTGTGTGTATGTCATTTTTTGTTCAGTGTGAGTGCGTGCGTGTACATGAGGCAATGTCAAAAGGTGCCATGCCCCACCCCTACCTCACAAAATTGTCCATAACTTAATTTCATGATGCTTATGATCTCAGTGATTAGTCTGTCTGTGTTGTAGAAACATTAAAAATGTTTATTAAACAGTAAAAGCTATTGAAGACATCAAATTAAAAAAACTATTAGCAAAAATACCGGCACTAAATGGCCGAAATCGGCGTGCATTTTGACTGTGGTGAACAGTGCACCACTTGGAGGGCTTGTGGTTCCAAATAGATGCAAATAGCAAACCCATTTTCAGTTGTATTGTGTTCTTCTGTAATCTTTGCAACTATAATAATGTTCAAAATAAAATGTTCATGTGTATCTTTACCCTCAAAGTCGGTATGTTACTTGCTACAATTGTCGTCACATTGAGAGCTAGCAGATAACTGTTTACCTTGACTAACAAAAATATGGAACAAGTCTAAAACGAAGGTTATAGATCCATTGGAAGTTGCATTAGTACAATAGTTTTTTTTGGGTAATAGTTAGCAAAATTACATCATTTATGGATTGTCGTCACGACGTCACAAGTAACACTTATGAGCTTTCAATGTTTATTACAATTAAAAAATTCAGTCAACAAGAACGGAACCCACAGTTTCTGTAAACCTTCGACTCAGTGTGCATGCTCAATAGCTTTTCCACTCTTTTCAACATCGAAAGAGCGAAGAGAAGGCTCATACATTTTTGTTGTCACAGAGGAATTTATGTCACAAGTAACATAATCTTGTAGCAAGTAACACACAAACCATAGTTCATTTTTATATCAATTCGATTGAAGCAATAATTTGGATGGAAATATTGACAGCTTGGCACAAAACGTCTTTATTTTGATCTAGTCTTCTGCTAGTGGGTGCCAAAATTATGTTGTAGGGTAAGAGACCCCCTGTGACGGGAGATCTTGTGGTGTCACATGTCACAAGTAACTCATGAGTTACGATTTTAAGTTGAAATTAGGCACATTACAAGTTTACTTCACAACACTTTGGCTGTTTCAGTAATACTGAAGCAATATTTCTTGAAAAAGTACTTTCTTTTCTGTTGGTTTATGAGACATGACTTCAAGGAATGTACTGCTACATGTGACAACACTTCATTTGTGTCACATTTTGTGTCAAGTAACATAAATAACGTTCTACTCTCTTATTCGCTTTAATTATCATTACTTTATTACACTCATTCAACACATTTGTTTGCTGTTTCTGAGATTTTCTTTTATGGTGCTGCGAGTCCGTATGTGTAGGTGATGATACAAAATTAACAACACATGTGTTATTACTAAACAAAAACAATTATACCAGATTATTCTAGCAATGTGACTTTATTTATTTATGCTTTATGAAGATGATCTTTGCTTTACTCTTCACACAGCATAGTACTTTATGTTTACGTGTCAAGTAACATGCCTCCTGAAGCCAATTTAAAATTGTGATAAATCATTCTAAGCTAATTTACATAAATTCACAACATTTTATTGGAGTTGAAAAGAAACAGAAAAGGTCAAAAGAAGCTGACAATGACCACTTGCTTGGAAAGCAACCCAATGTACTGGTATGACATTCTTTCCTGCAAACGGACATTCGATTGATTCATTATTAACTCATTCAACACTGGCCGATTGCTTCCTTGAAGATCACAACCGTTTAACACGAGATAGCGTACATAGTTTTCAACCAAATGGAAATCCTCTACTTAATAGTTTTCAACCAATGAAATCACGTCAAGTCTATTTTTAGGATGACAATGAATGAAAACGAGTCAATAACCCCTCTGTCTTCTTTCTCGTGCTTTTTTTGCAAATCATTAAATGGCCAGTAATAAACATTTCGCTTTGGAATTTTAAAGTTTAACAGACATTAGCTTTTACTACTATGAATAATGCCACAAAGTTTCAAAACTCACTGCCAAGCACCCTGCCATGTGTTTGTTTTTTAGAGCTTTTGTCACTGTTTCTGCCGTTAAAGCAATGCATGACCGCTCGAAAAACTAGTTACCCCCCCCTTGTTGGTTGAGATGCAACGGACAACCAAGAACGTCCAAAAATACATGGCGATAGAAGAGTTAAAGTAACATGATATTCCAATACTGTAGAAAATAATTTATTGTACATACTAATCATCTGGTTTTTTCTCTCCTGATCATGAGTTTGGAAGACAATGGGGGGAGAGAGAGCGTAACGGGACATTTTGTGAATCATGAATAATCAATGAACTTTTTGTTATTTTTGTGTGTTGTTTTTCCAGTCTGGGCCTTAGCACGGTCGACAGCTTGATCTCGCAGTCGGCCTTCACGGACAGCGCTGCAGACAGCGGCCTCTTCTCTTCCTCCTCCACCACCCTGCCCCCCTACACCCCCACCGCCCACCCCCCTGCCACTGAGGTCCCTGATACTGACTTTGAGGAAGTCATCAACCTGCCAGCCGCAACCCACCTTGCCAAGACCTCGCCTTCCCTCCCTAATCTGCCCATGCCCATCGCCGAGGACGACGTGGTCAACTTGAACGGGGGTCGGCTGCAGGAAGGGTTGACATTGCAGCAGCAGCAGGCTCAGATAATTCAGAATCTGTCCTCCGCCACCAGTCCTGCTGCTACTGATGCGGCTGCGACCACTGCACCACAACATCCACCACAGAGCCCCGTGATAGCCTTTGAGTTTGAGGAGCGGCGCCAAGATTTGCCAGGTTTGTGTGGGGTGGGGGGGGGGGTGGGGGGGGGGGATGTTGTATGTGTGGAGACAAACTTTACATTCAGTTTCCGACCCTCTCTCTCTCCCTCCAGATCCTTAGGTACCGTCATTTTCGACTTCAGTGTGACCCACATACAGTCTGCCCCCCATACACGATCGAGGCTGCTCTTTAAAGTGAAGTTTCGTTTTCATGCATGGGGGAATATATGGTCAAAATAAGATTTCTTACCAGCGAGAGAGGGACACCTGTGAAACCCGTGATTTTCACTCGTGTATCTTTAATGTTCGTTTTGAGCCTGATGCATGGCATTGTGATGTTTGTCCCTGGAAACAAGTCTCTGTCCCTGGTTTTTAAGCAGTTTGTCCCTGGAAACAAGTCTCTGTCCCTGGTTTCTAAGCAGTTTGTCCCTGGAAATAAGTCTGTCCCTGGGTTTTAAGCAGTTTGTCCCTGGAAACAAGTCAAGCGCGTGTGTGTTATTTTGCTGTTAGTTTTTGTGTAGTGTTTTTGTTTGAATGAATGCGTTATGAATGCGAACGTTTGTGTGCACTTCGTTTTGATTTCTATCAAGATTTAGCGCCACAATGAATACTGTATGTTGTTGTTGTGTGTGTGTGTGACTGTCTGAAAGGGGTGTTTTGAAGAAACAAAATGCATGATGAAGACTGAAAACAATGATAAACGTTTATCTTAGGTATTAGGTACTTTATAGTCATAGGGGCGTCTTTGTGAAATTCAGGTTGCTGCAACCTGGAAAGTGCGTCGCAGCCAGAGGCGCGCCACATATTTTTTTTGGCATGCGATTTTTGTGTGACTGATGAGGAAGGGAAGGGGGGGGGGGGGGGGGTAAATTTTGATCAAATGACAACTTTTCGTTGCCACTGGGTTTAATGTGTGCTAAGTGCACGGGACCTCGGTTTATCGTCTCATTCGAAAGACTCCACGTTCAGACCGTAAGGCCTAGTGCAAAGTGAGAGGAAAAATCCCCATGTACTCGGGTTCGAACTCGGGTTTGCTTGACACCAAGCCAACGCGTTGCCACTGCGCCACTCTACACCCTTACTCACCTTGGCAAGAAGCTGCAACTCTTGATGTGATCATTTTAATGAATGCAGGGGCGCTACTCTTTCATTTTTACACTGATTTCAGTATTTTTAATTTTACCAGAAACTGAACTTCACTTTTTTTAATTCACCCCCCCCCAAAAAAAAAAAATTAGCACAACGATTTGGGGCATTTTGAACTTGGTCGTTCTAAGTTGGAAGTTTACAAGGGCAATGTAATAATTTTACAAGGCTTATCAGACTCAAACTGCCCTTGTCTGTCATTTTAACTCAACTGTTTGTCTACATCTCGTTATCTGTCTCTCAACTTGCCCCCCTGAATCATCCAGAGAAGAGATTTATCCGCCGAACGGCAGATTTCCGCCTTTTGGACGGCCCCAGGGGTCTATTTGTTTTGTTGTTGAATTTCTTGCTTTTTAATTTTGTTGTTGTTAAGCACAAAGAGCTCCACATTTGGTGGAGGAGTGCACTATATAAATGATTCACTATTATTATTGTTACTACAGTGGAATCCGCTTTATCGGCCACTTTTGGGACAAGGCAAAATGTGGCCGATAAAGCGAATCGGCCGATAAAACGAACATCGAGATACTGAATTATGCAAGTCAAAAGCAATGACGTCAAAATTAAATGTTGCAGTTCAAATTCCAATTCTTTCCCTTTTTGTGTGTGTGTGTGTGTGTGTGTGTGTGTGTGTGTGTGTGTGTTTTGAGTCTTAAACGAGCCATCCTGTCAGCTGTCAGCTGTCAGTTCTTAGTGTGAAGTGACTTCCACTGTGAGAGACAAATTGAAATGAATAAAATCTGTCAAAACACAAGAGTTCATACAGTACAGTGTATGTGTACTGTATGTGAACACTTTATTAATCCTACGACTTGACAGAAGCACGAGTAAAAGACAATGATTTTGTTTTCTTGAGTGATTTTAACGCCATGCAGGGTCTTTCAATTGACAACAGCTCACCTTCCAACTTCACACTCAACCATGTAAACGTCAAAAGCGTGTTGTCAGTTTGTCTGTTGTTCTCCCTCTCAAAAAAAGGGGGGGGGGGGTAAAGAGGAAAAATTAGAGAGAAAAAGTGGCCAATAAAGCGAAATTGAAGATTTCAGCTTTGGCCGTAAAAACGAACAAAATAACACATGCTTAAGAAGAAAAAATTCCGTACATTAGGAAATTGGCCGATTAAGCGGCTTTGGCCGATTATCCGAAGGCCAATAAAGCGGATTCCACTGTATTATTATTTTTTAGATCAGTGTAAATCCGTTGATAATTTTTTTTTGGGGGGGGGGGGGGGGGGTAGGGTTAGTTTTTTTGATGATCGGCAGGACGACTGGACGAACGATCGATGTTTCGTTCTCGATCAGTCTGTTCTCAAATGGACGTTTCCGGTTTCTCATTGGGCCGACCAAGACTGCTCTCTTTGTTACCACTCTATGGTTAACCGAGACCATAAAAGTGGAAGTTGATGTTTGAGAAAGAAGAATGCCATTTGATAAATTTTTCAAGGAAGCGCCATCTTTTTAAGTTTCACGAGGTCGGTTTCACGAACGAAAATCACAATGTTTGGTCAGCTGAAAGAAAGTGAAAAAGTGTTAGCGAAGAAAATCGATTCTTCAGTGAAAAATAAGTGGAGTTGGAAGTGGATGGAGGTCGAAGTTAGCGCTAAAGTGATGATACCCAGTTCCAAAGGCCCCGTTCATGATGATGGTCCGTGTGGTTTCCTGATGGACATAAGATAAGGTAGGAAATAGACTTTTTTTTAATAAGTCAAGGCAACTTATATTTTGATACTTTACTGTCCTGAGTGATGATATTTTATTGATTAAAAGCAAAAATTCTTCAGCTTCAGGGAGCAAAGCCCCGTGACCCCCACCGGGGGCCTTCGGCGGCCCCCGAACCCCTGCCTTATTTGTCCTTCTTTTAAGACTTGTTCAGACTCTCATCTCTGATCATCCGACAGGGCTCTGCCCCTGTACCCTGCCTGGACCAGGGGTCCCTGGACCCCTGCCTTTCAGGGTTTTTTCATTTTGGGGAGTTGCATCCATGTGTGTATAACTTTTATATTTTATTCCTTTTTGTTGCAGATTTGCTTTCGTGACGGCATGGTACAGACGTAGGGCTCGGGGGGGTGGTACGGTGACTCGGAGGCGATTTTTTGTTCATTACTAGTCATCTGTGAAGAGAGCACAACCCAACCCCCCCCCAAACAATTGTGTTCTGTACTTCTAGTCATCGGTGAAAAGGTCCGATTATCTGGAGGACTTGTCAGTTCGCTTTGTTCCACATAAGTTGGACTTATATCAACCCACCACACCACCACCGCACCATTTGGACTTGGCAGTCCACACACTGCTCTGCACCAGTTGGGACTCGACAATCCCAACACCACACCGCACAAGTCGGACTTAGCAGTCCGCGTCACGCCAGTGAGTGGGTGCTTCCGACCCGCGTCATTGCGCGCTAGTTGATTTGACACGCACCGCACAACTAGGGCATTTGTGAACACCGCGCCAGTTCAGTTGGACTTATGTTTTAGGTGGTGGGTTTTTATTTTTGTGTGTCTGCACCATTTGGATTCCACCTTGTGAACGTTCGTGCAGTCGAGGCCTGCCGTTTCGTTTCGAGCAGGCCATGGCGTCTCACGAGGCGTCTCGAGGCGGTGACGAGCAGCGGCAAGGGAGCTCACTCTTGCTTCCCAGTTCCAACAGCGACCACCACCCTCAGCAGTCTTCTCCCTTTGCTGACAGCCGCCGCGGCGGATCAGAGGCAGCCCCCGCCTCCTCCTCCGAAGGAAGCCTGGAGTTTGTGACCCGCAGAGAGGAGAGTGAGGGCGGGAACTTAAACGCCACCGGGGAGCTTCCGGCGGAGACAGGGGCGATCACTCTGAGCGAAGAGGCGGAGGAAGAGGAGGAGGCGGCGCTGTGGAGGATAGCGGAAGAGGTGATGAGGGTGAGGCGGGGGAGGGTGAGGGGGGTGATGGAGGAGTTTGGCGTGGCCCATGTTGCCCCGGCAACCGACGAGCAGGAGGAGCGACTGTGGCGGCGGGTGGTGGAAAGGGGCGTCACTCCGCGAGGCACCGCCGACCTTGTTTAGGCGTGGTTGCTTGGATCGCCTGCACCCCCCCGTTCGGTTAAGTTTTGGGGATGCGGTTTAGTCCTGGATCTTTTTCGTAGTTCCTTAGTTTATATATACGCAATGGGTAAGCAACGAGAGTGTGTTTGCATGGGTGCGTGCGCATTAAGCGTGCGTGAACACAGAGAGAGACACACACAACACACAGAGATACAGACACACGTGCACACACACACACATACACACACACACACACACACACAAACACACACACACAGCCAGAACATGTGATGTAACTTGTCCAAAAAAAAGGATTGTGGCTGTAAAAAAAAAGAGCAAGGAATTCCAGGGTACTACTACAAATGTTTTTTTCTTGTGTTGACATATTTCTTTTTTGCATGATGCTTTTTTTCTTCTTCTCATTGGTAAATTTTATGACAAAAAGAGTCACACATGTGTAAATTATACGGATTTGTGATGGATCCAGTTGATGTTTTGATCAACATTTTGAACTGATGGAGAGATTTTTTGTGTGATTTTGGACTGATGTTTAGTCTATTCTAAATTCTGAGAAAGTGACTGAAATTGAGACAATTGGTTTTATTGTGTTTTGTGAACAAACTGAACGATGTTCTTTGCGTAGTATCTTGACTTTATTCTTTAGTATATGTGGAGAATCAAAAATGATTTTTTTAATACTATTTATATTACAAGCACAGTGGAGTTGAATTTTCTTCATGTATTTAGTTTGTGATTCGGAAATCATTTTTATGCTCTTAATCAAAACCCCTTCAAGGCCTGTAGTCTTTTTTTTTTTTTTTTAAATTAAAAATTGGATTTTCTAAAAGTACTAAATTCTAAAAATGCAAAATCGTTTCTGTCATGCACTTTTGCAGTGATACGCTGATAATGAAAGACTGATAGGACAGACTGTCCTGAAGGATGAAAAATCAGTAGGACAAATTGTCCTGGCTCTCTCAGGGATCACTAGGCTTTTTTTATTAGAGCAAAAACTTCCGCCAGTGTCAGATTTCAACAGAACATAAAGGCGTTAAGTCGAAAGACGTCACTTCACAGGAGGAATGGAAAACTCGACATTCTGGTCACTTCAGGTCAAATTACGTCGTTTTGTTTTTCATTTAGCGTCACCGTCGGTGATTCATATTTACAAATTGTTTTCTAACAGTTTTGTTAGATTCTGTATCTAGCCTGGATCAAGTGTTAAGTCCAACATGTCAAAGTTTACCATAGTTGACTAAGGCTACCAAGTGCCATACTTTAATTTCTGGACCATGGTTTGTTCTGACAGGGGAGAACACAATTAGGGCATTTTTAGTTTTGTTGGTACTTTGTCCTGTAACGTGCTTTCACACATTCTTGTTTATCTCAGAGGAAACGTCCTAATTTTTTAGGGTCGTAATATTATCTCCAGCATATTTGTGTTATTCTACACTCTCCATCATTTAAATAGGAATGGACTCCACTGCAGGACTGGTTTTGTGAGTACAACTGCTACCGTTTTAACTTTCTGCCGACTTAGTATGGGATTAATAAATGAAGACGCAAGTCAGAACTTCTGCGTTCCCAGGCCATATGGCCATAATGGGTAAGGTACGTATGTGTCCGGTTTTCAGTTTTCACTGGACTCCCCGCTGCGTACAGCCGACACGTTCCGATTTCGGAGGAGCTCAAAGGAGAAAAATTATTTGCAAGATTTGTTTTTTGGAGAAAAAGAGGCAGGAGAATGGGGCCAATAAGTCAGAAAGATAGTAGATGACAGAAAGCGAAGGGGAAAGGCAGAGGCAAAGAGAGTGGCAGATTAGAGGAAGTTTAATTACAAGCACAGAACTTCAAGAAGGTGGGGGAACTCTTTCTACGAGAGACATCACCACGGGGAGAGACTCATGGAGGGGGGGTGGGGTCGTCCAGCTCCCTGTATGGAGGCACGAGGCATCCACCCACTGCCCCAGCAAGTTGGTACAAGGAAGAACGAGGAAAGGGCTGCGTTTTGGTAAGGCAGTTCATGAAGTTGCAAATGAAGTGACCACAAGAATGTTGTGCTCTAGTGTAGGTATAATTTTGTTTGTTTTTCTTCCTTTTTTGTTTGTTGTTGTTGACCATATGTGATAGTGCATGGGAAAAACGACATCAGTCGCTCAGAATGTTTTGAGCAAAAGCCAAAAATGGTCAACAACCCTCAAAATATCAATTTTCTATTTAGGGCATATTTATGTCTATTTTTATGTATTCTACCAGTATCCACAACATCAAAGACAATTCTGAATGATTTCTTTGTTTATTTGATTGTTTTCTAAATCAAGTCAATAGAAACAAAGTCGAAATTGTACTTCTATGACCGATTTCTGCAAATGATTTAATACGAATGCCAAACTTCAAATAATTATCAAATAAAAACTAGACAAGATAAGTCAATTCGGTTTTGTGTGTATTACCAAGGAATCTTTGCTTCACCATGAAAAATTAAAATCTTAGTTTGTGCCAAAGTTCCATTATGTCAGTTTTTCCCATGCCCTGTCACATATCGGCGATTTGTGTTTGGCGTCTTGAATCGAGTTCTTGACGTTTCTCGTCATAGTTGCTAATAAAGTGACTGTAAAGGTAAAGGAATATGCATTTTTTCTTTGTCTTCGTTTGTGTGTGTGTGTGTTTGTTTAAAAAAAAAGAGAGTGATATACAAGGAGAAGATGTTGATTGATTTACTGCACAATGCATTTGTTTCTAAAACGTTTTGTTATTATTGTAGAACATTCTGCTATTTATATGCTTTGCTGTGATGGATTGCTGCTTTTACGTGGAGATTTTGAGTGAACAGAGAAGGAGAGAGAGAACACTGAACACTGTCAAAAGAGAGAGAGAGAGAGGGCAAGAGAGTGAGTGACAGGGCGGTTAATGCGTGTGTGTGTGTGTGTAGAGTTGGAGATTGATAAGATCGGATGAAACTATTGAAAGGGTGTGTAGTGAATGGACCTAATCAGTAACGGCTAAATCAGTGTGAACTGTGCGTACTGTTGTGGCTGACGCACCATTTGAAGAGGAAAACTGCAAGAAAGAAATGATTGCATGTCGTGTCGTGTGACGCTGTTTTTGTTTCTTTTCTTAATATAGTATTTTGTCGCTGGTGAATTCAATGATGCTTTGAGGGAAACAGTGAATGAGTAGTATTTGTTCAGCCATGATAGATGAAGCAATTGTGCAGAATATAGCATGAGAGAACCTGTGTCAAAATAGACTAAATGTGTAACAAAGTCTGTGCGTGTGTGTGTGTGCGTGCGCGCATGTGTGTAGTTTTGCATTCAAAATAGGAAACTGTGTGTAAACTCAGCTAAAAGCTAGCTACGGTGTGTAGCAGCTCTTGTGTTTCTGATATTATCTCGCGCCAGATATTTTGCTTGATTTGCTTAGAAGTTATTAACGTCTTTTAGTGTCGACAACGTATATATATATATACATCCTCTGTGTAGCGCTTCAGTACTTGCCACTGACGTATATATGCGTCACCGCTAAGTAGCGATTTTGCCGCATTCAAAAATCGTGCTGCGAACCGGCGGCACAGAAGGGGTTAAATTGCGTCTTATAGTTTGCCTGGTCTGCTTACGGTCTCTGTACGCATGAACATTGTTTCTCTCTTTCCTCATGGCAGCGCAGTGATATGCAAAGTAACATGGGTGCAAGGATACAAGGATTTCCTGTTTTTGAATTTTCTGTTTTTTTAAATTTGTCAAACAAGATCTTTGTGTGTCTACTGTATTTTTCAAACACCTTAAAACAAGCATTTGTATAAATTGTGGAAAAAGCAAACTAAAATACCTTCATAAATGGAAAAAGCAAACTAAAATACCTTCATAAATCAATTTTTTTCTTCAGCAGCAGGGGGGCATTATCCCTAGACCCCGGCATTTCAGGTTTTTTAATTTTGTGTAGTTGCACCCGTGTAGTGATCTTGTGAGTGGCTATCACTGTGTTGCCATGGGGAAAGAGTGGAAAATGTTAACATGCATTGAAACCTTTAAAAGTGTGCGCATATATGTGTGTGTGCGTCCTTTGCTATTTTTGTGATTTGAAACAACTCTGCGTAAATCCACACAACCATTTTAGGATTTAAAAAAAAAATTTAATAATGCATTTTTAAATGTTTGTTATTTCTCCGTGCTTTATTCGATTAACTTTTTTTTCTTTTTTTCTTTTTTAAATGATGAAGTCGAAGGTTGATGATTGAAAGAAAAGAACTTATAGTTTTTGCGAGTCGACGAAGTGTGATTTGAAAAAGAACTGATCGTCGACTTGTAAGAGTAGACTGCGCATTTTTGTTCTAGTCAATTGGTAGTCATGGTTTTTCGTGCGCATATGCATGTGTAATGGCATCCATTTAGACATTTAATGCTAAAGAGTGTAGAGTGGCACAGTGGTAGGGCGTTCGCCTCGTGTCAAGTAAACCAGAGTTCGAACCTGGGTACAGGGGATTTTTCCCTCTCACTTTGCACTAGGCCTTACGGTCTGAACGTGGAGTTTTTCGGATGAGACGATAAACCGAGGTCCCGTGTGCCCATGCACTTAGCACACGTTAAACCTAGTGGCAACTAAAAAATTGTCATTTGGTCAAAATTGACCTCTTTCCTTCCGCATCGGTCACACAAAAATTGCATGCCAAAAAAATTGGGTGGCGCATCTCTGGCTGCGACGCGCTCTCCAAGTGGGAGCAACCCGCATTTTACAGAGACGCCTCTGTGACTATGAAGTACCTAATACCTTAGATTTAATAGCAGTATCTTTTATTGAAGAAAATAAAAGTAGTTTTAAAAAAAAAATCCACTAAGAAAATAAATGGAAGCTTGTTTAAAAAAAATAAATAAAAAAAAATTCTGTAAATATTGCTTATATTTTTAGGTTAAGGTTCAGAGATTCGCCAATTTTTCTTTTTCGTGCGCATGTTTAATACTTTTGACACTCAAAACTACTCTCGCTTTTTTTGGCTGGTTTGTCTTTCACTAATGCCTTTTGTCTCTGTCTTGATAATTCTGGAAGGATTCACTAGTGAATCAATGTTGTGATTATTTGATGTTTGTTCTGTAGTACAAACAATTTGTGTATGATACATGGATGCTCCTGTTTTCAGGATGTCCTGAAGTGCAGGATTTTTAATTTCCCTAGAGCCGGCGTCGCCGGATTATGAGAATTCAAGAAGCAATGATTTTCTTACACACACGCACACTTGGGCCTATATAAGCATTTGCTATATTCAAAGGAATGTAGTTCTTGCACTAGTCTAGAGCGATGAAAAAAGAGCAGTAAATGTGTGTGTGCTGTCCCTGCACTCCACCGGGGCCGCCCCCTTGCAGGATTTTTTAAATTTCCCTGGAGCACCCATGTGTGTGTGTGTGTTACGCCCAATCCGTGAAATTGCTCATTTCATGCGTGAAATAACCAATTTAGATATTAAATAAAATGAATTTTAACAGGTTTCATTCAGCTAACGTATGGGTTCAGCTTGGAGCTTTCGGGGGCGTCGCGCTCCCTTCGTCAGCGTCTGGCAATTTTATTTAAATCTTGCTACTTAGAAAAGCACTATGATTGAAAAGAAAAAAACGATATAGTAATAGACAAGTGCTACTGTTGAATCAACCTTAATCAATACTTGTGTAAATGGGAATTGAAAATGTTGATATACGTTGTCCATTTCATGAATTGGGCAAAGCATTTTGCTCATTTCATGAAATAGACAATCTCACGGATTAGGCGTAACATATAATATGCATGTCTTTATTCAAAAACGGTTTCTTCTTCAATACCTTTTGTCTCTGTCTCGTAGTTTTAGTGGTGTACATAATGTGTGTGTGTGCGCATGTGCGTTTCTGTCCAAAATGGTTTGTCTTTCTATGTCTTTGTTTCTGTCTCATAGTAGTTAACTTGCATGACTGTGTAAATCTCTTTTCAAAATGTTTATATTTTTTCCTGAAGATTTTCAATTTCTTGCATAAATACTTGTAGTATGATTGGGGTACATTGTTTTTTTTTATTGACTTGTGTATGTCTGTCGCTTCTTAAATCGCCATGATTGTTTCCCTTTGGATATGTTGTTACCGGTTGAGTTACTGATTTGTCCAAATAAACGTCTTCGTTCAAAAGCAAGAAGGTGTGTGTCTGAGAGAGGGAGAAAGTTTATAGTGGCTGTGTGTGTGTATGTGTGTGTGTGTGTGTGTGTGTGCATGCGTGTAGAAGATTGTGTCTGAACTCTGTGTGTGTGTGTGTGTGTGTGTGTGTGTGTGTGTAGAAGATTGTGTATCTGAACTTGTGTGTGTGTGTGTATGTGCATGCGTGTAGAAGATTGTGTGTCTGAACTCGTGTGTGTGTGTGAGCATCAATTGTTGATTTTTACAATGTCTTCTCTAAAGACTGGGACCTCAATGGTTGATTTTTACGTCTTCTCTAAATACTGGGACCCCACGACATCAATTGTCTTCTCTAAATACTGGGACCCCACATCAATTGTCTTCTCTAAATAATGGGACCCCACATCAATTGTCTTCTCTAAATACTGGGACCCCACATCAATTGTCTCTAAATAATGGGACCCCACATCAATTGTCTTCTCTAAAGACTGGGACCCCACATCAATTGTCTTCTCTAAAGACTAGGACCCCACATCAATTGTCTTCTCTAAAGACTGGGACCCCACATCAATTACCTTCTCTAAATACTAGGACCCCACATCAATTGTCTTCTCTAAATACTGGGACCCCACATCAATTGTCTTCTAAATACTGGGACCCCACATCAATTGTCTTCTAAATACTGGGACCCCACATCAATTGTCTTCTCTAAATACTAGGACCCCACATCAATTGTCTTCTCTAAAGACTGGGACCCCACATCAATTGTCTTCTCTAAAGACTGGGACCCCACATCAATTGTCTTCTCTAAAGACTGGGACCCGGTTGTCCAGTGCGGTTGCTTGTCACTGGGCTGGTCAGTCAGTTGTCCAGTCGCATATTTGTGATAATACATGGACAAGTGGCACGCGTAAACGCACGCACACACACACACACACACACACACACTGGCCAGGTCATCAAAATTAGCATTGACAGTCCACTGACTGGTCTTGATCTTGATTCGTTACAACGGAATAATTCCAATTCTGGATATAAGCACTGATGGGAAGAACTTGGGGGAAAGCAACTCTAGTTAAAAAACCAAAAAATATGGCCCAGCCAGCCAGGCCCCACTGATCGGGCCCTCAGCATGATGTCGCGCCTTGCAGGAGGGAGGGGGGTGGTGTATTTTTGTTGTTGTTGCCAATTGTCCGCGAATTCACGGAAATCCGCGAAAAACGAAATTCGCGTTTGGCTCTGCAAGGTAGGGACTAGCTCTGCAAGACCTGGGGTTAGTTTCACAAGGGCTAACGTTACGTAGCGTGAGCGCAAAACGGTACTAAGAAACACCTTTCGCCGACATTTGCCCAATACGTTTTGTGGTTGTCATCGAGCTAGTTTTTCGCGAACTATCACGTGATCGACTAGCATGGGGTGAATACATTTCGTGTTTTTGATTGGTCCATTAAAGTTTGGTTAAAATAATAAAAAAAATTGACCAATCAGACAAGAGCTTGTAATATTCTTCCGCAAACGCTTTCTAAAGTGTTTCTTAGGCCCCGTTTGCCGTAAGCGTTATTCGCTCGGCGACCGTTATCCAGAGGGTCGATTTTCTCTAGATAATGGTAGCCGAGCGAATAACGCTTACGCCAAACGGTGCCTAAGAAACACTTTAGAAAGCGTTTGCGGAAGAATATTGCAAGCTCTTGTCTGATTGGTCAAATTTTTAAAATTATTTTAACCATACTTTAATAGACCTATCAAAAACAAGAAATGTATTCTTCTTCTTCTTCTTCTTCTCCTTAGGCAGACAACTTCACCCCATGCTAGTCACGTGATATTTCCCATGATCCTTCAAATAGTTTGTGGCTTGTTACCTCGATGACAGCCACAAAACGTTTTTGGCAAACGCCCCCGAAAGAGTTGTTTCTTAGTACCGTTTTTGCCGATTTGCGGCCACGCTACGTAACGTTAGCCCTTGTGAAACGGCCCGCTGCAGGGGCCTAGTCCAGCAAGGATTACTCCCTCGCACCGCGCATGCGTATTCGTCATAACTTTCTTTCCGGTTTTGTCTTTGATTGAAAACGCGAAAACAAGTTTTCCTAGAAGAAATACTAGGCCTAATAGACAAAAGATTTGAAAGTGAACTCATCAAAATGCCGAGGCGGATGGACATTGTTCCGCGAAATTTTCCTACAGAGGAGATTGATGCAGGAGCTCTGAATAAGTGGAGGTGAGACTGGTTAGATCGAACTTACGAGTCTCTCTCACTGAGTCTCTGTCAGTCTGTGAGTCTCTCTCTCTCTCTCTCTCTCTCTCTCTCTCTCTCTCTCTCTCTCTCTCTCTCTCTCTCTCTCTCTCTCTCTCTCTCTCTCTCTCTCTCTCTCTCTCTCTCTCTCTCTCTCTCTATCTCAGATCTCTGAGTCTTTCTCTCTCTCTCTCTCTCTCTCTCTCTCTCTCTCTCTCTCTCTCTCTCTCTCTCTCTCTCTCTCTCTCTCTCTCACTCTTGGCTAGAGCTGTGCAAATCCTTATAATAATGGTGAGATGCCGTTTATTTGCTACCAATTTTGTGTCAAAAAACCCTGTAGAGTGGCACAGAGGTAACGCGCTCGCCTTGGATACAGGAGATTTTTCCTCTCACTCTGCTCTAGGCCTTACACTAGTTACAGTCTGAACGTGGAGTCACACAGTACACACACACACGCGCGCACGCACGCACGCACGCACGCACGCACGCACGCACACACAAACACACACTTCCCAGAACGTAACATAATTTCGTACGATGCTAAAGATTGACTATGTCTGACCGTAGAAGGCATACACACACACACATGCGCACACACGCACACAAGATCCTATTGTCATTTGCTGAGCGGAGGGATCGAGATGGAACGTAAATTTCAAGAAGCTCAGACTCAGAGAGGTATTGCGGTGCTGTTCCCGATATGATCTGATAGCAGAGACAGGCAGCTTTGTACTTGTAGTTTATTCTTTGTTGAATGGGTAGCCAATGTAACTCTTTAAGTAGAGGTGATGTGTGTTGGAGACGTTTGGCTTTGAAGACCATTCTAGCAGCAGAGTTTTGAAGTTGTAAGGGTTTGAGAAGCGCCTGTGGGCAACCAAGTAGAAGGGAGTTGCAGTAATCTAATCTAGACAAAATGTATGAACTGACTAGCCTTTTGGTTGCCTCGGTCGTGAGAAAGGGGCGTATAGAGCTGATTCGCCTGAGTTCGATGTATGCAGCCTGGCAGATCTTAGTGATATATGATGTTGCATGGAAAGGTCTTCATCCAAGAAAGCGCCAAGGTTGCAAACATGTTCAGAAAAATGGATGTTGGAATCTCCAAGGGCAATGGTGGAGGGCAGAGAGCTAGAGTCAACAGATGGGGAAAGCAGTCTAAGTGCTTCAGTCTTGTCATCGTTTAGTTTAAGCTTATTGTTTGACATCCAAGCTGCCTATTCAAGGATCGGAACACTCTGCCCTGGTTTTCTATAAATCAAAACGGCGATTCCTCCTTGGCGGAGATCATTGTGGTTGAATTTGTCTTTCTTTTTTGTAGTGCAGTAAAAAAAAAAAGGAACTATTTCCTTTGTTGTGAGCGAAACACCTTTAGATAAATTGTATAAAATAAAAAAATAAAAAATAAAAAAGCTAGGTCTTTTTATCCACATCAAATGATCAATCTATATGTACTATATATAATACTCTCTCTCTTCCTCTCTCTCTCTCTTTTGTTTATATTAGAGAATGTGTGCGTCAGTTAACGAACATATAGGTTATGGCCTTATTGTGGACTTTATTGCAAAAATAATAACTTGTATTAAGACTGACAACAATATAAAATGGGTATTATGCAAATTATATTGTTAGTTCAGTAGTTTTTAAATACAAGTTGTCACTAAGTTCCATAATAAGTTGATGTACTATCTGAAGATAGTCCGTGTTGACTCTGAGGCATTGTGCACCTTTCATCCCCCACAGACTGAGCCTGCTCCACAACCCCCTGACTGTAAGGCATTGTGCACCTTTCATCCCCCACAGACTGAGCCTGCTCCACCTGACTGTAAAGCATTGTGCACCTTTCATCCCCCACAGACTGAGCCTGCTCCACAACCCCCTGACTGTAAGGCATTGTGCACCTTTCATCCCCCACAGACTGAGCCTGCTCCACAACCCCCTGACTAAGGCATTGTGCACCTTTCATCCCCCACAGACTGAGCCTGCTCCACAGCCCCCTGACTGTAAGGCATTGTGCACCTTTCATCCCCCATAGACTGAGCCTGCTCCACCCCCCTGACTAAAGCATTGTGCACCTTTCATCCCCCACAGACTGAGCCTGCTCCACAACCCCCTGACTAAAGCATTGTGCACCTTTCATCCCCCACAGACTGAGCCTGCTCCACAACCCCCTGACTGTAAGGCATTGTGCACCTTTCATCCCCCACAGACTGAGCCTGCTCCACAACCCCCTGACTGTAAGGCACTGTGCACCTTTCATCCCCCACAGACTGAGCCTGCTCCACAACCCCCTGACTGTAAGGCATTGTGCACCTTTCATCCCCCACAGACTGAGCCTGCTCCACAACCCCCTGACTGTAAGGCATTGTGCACCTTTCATCCCCCACAGACTGAGCCTGCTCCACAACCCCCTGACTGTAAGGCGTTGTGCACCTTTCATCCCCCACAGACTGAGCCTGCTCCACAACCCCCTGACTGTAAGGCATTGTGCACCTTTCATCCCCCACAGACTGAGCCTGCTCCACAACCCCCTGACTGTAAGGCATTGTGCACCTTTCATCCCCCACAGACTGAGCCTGCTCCACAACCCCCTGACTGTAAGGCATTGTGCACCTTTCACCCCCCACAGACTGAGCCTGCTCCACAACCCCCTGACTGTAAGGCATTGTGCACCTTTCACCCCCCACAGACTGAGCCTGCTCCACAACCCCCTGACTGTAAGGCATTGTGCACCTTTCATCCCCCACAGACTGAGCCTGCTCCACAACCCCCTGACTGTAAGGCATTGTGCACCTTTCATCCCCCACAGACTGAGCCTGCTCCACAACCCCCTGACTGTAAGGCATCATGTACCCTTCATCCCCCACAGACTGAGCCTGCTCCACAACCCCCTGACTGTAAGGCATTGTGCACCTTTCATCCCCCACAGACTGAGCCTGCTCCACAACCCCCTGACTGTAAGGCATTGTGCACCTTTCATCCCCCACAGACTGAGCCTGCTCCACAACCCCCTGACTGTAAGGCATTGTGCACCTTTCATCCCCCACAGACTGAGCCTGCTCCACAACCCCCTGACTGTAAGGCATTGTGCACCTTTCATCCCCCACAGACTGAGCCTGCTCCACAACCCCCTGACTGTAAGGCATTGTGCACCTTTCATCCCCCACAGACTGAGCCTGCTCCACAACCCCCTGACTGTAAGGCATTGTGCACCTTTCATCCCCCACAGACTGAGCCTGCTCCACAACCCCCTGACTGTAAGGCATTGTGCACCTTTCACCCCCCACAGACTGAGCCTGCTCCACAACCCCCTGACTGTAAGGCATTGTGCACCTTTCACCCCCCACAGACTGAGCCTGCTCCACAACCCCCTGACTGTAAGGCATTGTGCACCTTTCATCCCCCACAGACTGAGCCTGCTCCACAACCCCCTGACTGTAAGGCATTGTGCACCTTTCATCCCCCACAGACTGAGCCTGCTCCACAACCCCCTGACTGTAAGGCATTGTGCACCTTTCATCCCCCACAGACTGAGCCTGCTCCACAACCCCCTGACTGTAAGGCATTGTGCACCTTTCATCCCCCACAGACTGAGCCTGCTCCACAACCCCCTGACTGTAAGGCATTGTGCACCTTTCATCCCCCACAGACTGAGCCTGCTCCACAACCCCCTGACTGTAAGGCATTGTGCACCTTTCATCCCCCACAGACTGAGCCTGCTCCACAACCCCCTGACTGTAAGGCATTGTGCACCTTTCATCCCCCACAGACTGAGCCTGCTCCACAACCCCCTGACTGTAAGGCATTGTGCACCTTTCATCCCCCACAGACTGAGCCTGCTCCACAACCCCCTGACTGTAAGGCATTGTGCACCTTTCATCCCCCACAGACTGAGCCTGCTCCACAACCCCCTGACTGTAAGGCATTGTGCACCTTTCATCCCCCACAGACTGAGCCTGCTCCACAACCCCCTGACTGTAAGGCATTGTGCACCTTTCATCCCCCACAGACTGAGCCTGCTCCACAACCCCCTGACTGTAAGGCATTGTGCACCTTTCATCCCCCACAGACTGAGCCTGCTCCACAACCCCCTGACTGTAAGGCATTGTGCACCTTTCATCCCCCACAGACTGAGCCTGCTCCACAACCCCCTGACTGTAAGGCATTGTGCACCTTTCATCCCCCACAGACTGAGCCTGCTCCACAACCCCCTGACTGTAAGGCATCATGCACCTTTCATCCCCCACAGACTGAGCCTGCTCCACAACCCCCTGACTGTAAGGCATCATGTACCCTTCATCCCCCACAGACTGAGCCTGCTCCACAACCCCCTGACTGTAAGGCATTGTGCACCTTTCATCCCCCACAGACTGAGCCTGCTCCACAACCCCCTGACTGTAAGGCATTGTGCACCTTTCATCCCCCACAGACTGAGCCTGCTCCACAACCCCCTGACTGTAAGGCATTGTGCACCTTTCATCCCCCACAGACTGAGCCTGCTCCACAACCCCCTGACTGTAAGGCATTGTGCACCTTTCATCCCCCACAGACTGAGCCTGCTCCACAACCCCCTGACTGTAAGGCATTGTGCACCTTTCATCCCCCACAGACTGAGCCTGCTCCACAACCCCCTGACTGTAAGGCATTGTGCACCTTTCATCCCCCACAGACTGAGCCTGCTCCACAACCCCCTGACTGTAAGGCATTGTGCACCTTTCATCCCCCACAGACTGAGCCTGCTCCACAACCCCCTGACTGTAAGGCATTGTGCACCTTTCATCCCCCACAGACTGAGCCTGCTCCACAACCCCCTGACTGTAAGGCATTGTGCACCTTTCATCCCCCACAGACTGAGCCTGCTCCACAACCCCCTGACTGTAAGGCATTGTGCACCTTTCATCCCCCACAGACTGAGCCTGCTCCACAACCCCCTGACTGTAAGGCATTGTGCACCTTTCATCCCCCACAGACTGAGCCTGCTCCACAACCCCCTGACTGTAAGGCATTGTGCACCTTTCATCCCCCACAGACTGAGCCTGCTCCACAACCCCCTGACTGTAAGGCATTGTGCACCTTTCATCCCCCACAGACTGAGCCTGCTCCACAACCCCCTGACTGTAAGGCATTGTGCACCTTTCATCCCCCACAGACTGAGCCTGCTCCACAACCCCCTGACTGTAAGGCATTGTGCACCTTTCATCCCCCACAGACTGAGCCTGCTCCACAACCCCCTGACTGTAAGGCATTGTGCACCTTTCATCCCCCACAGACTGAGCCTGCTCCACAACCCCCTGACTGTAAGGCATTGTGCACCTTTCATCCCCCACAGACTGAGCCTGCTCCACAACCCCCTGACTGTAAGGCATTGTGCACCTTTCATCCCCCACAGACTGAGCCTGCTCCACAACCCCCTGACTGTAAGGCATTGTGCACCTTTCATCCCCCACAGACTGAGCCTGCTCCACAACCCCCTGACTGTAAGGCATTGTGCACCTTTCATCCCCCACAGACTGAGCCTGCTCCACAACCCCCTGACTGTAAGGCATTGTGCACCTTTCATCCCCCACAGACTGAGCCTGCTCCACAACCCCCTGACTGTAAGGCATTGTGCACCTTTCATCCCCCACAGACTGAGCCTGCTCCACAACCCCCTGACTGTAAGGCATGTGTGCACCTTTCATCCCCCACAGACTGAGCCTGCTCCACAACCCCCTGACTGTAAGGCATTGTGCACCTTTCATCCCCCACAGACTGAGCCTGCTCCACAACCCCCTGACTGTAAGGCATTGTGCACCTTTCATCCCCCACAGACTGAGCCTGCTCCACAACCCCCTGACTGTAAGGCATTGTGCACCTTTCATCCCCCACAGACTGAGCCTGCTCCACAACCCCCTGACTGTAAGGCATTGTGCACCTTTCATCCCCCACAGACTGAGCCTGCTCCACAACCCCCTGACTGTAAGGCATTGTGCACCTTTCATCCCCCACAGACTGAGCCTGCTCCACAACCCCCTGACTGTAAGGCATTGTGCACCTTTCATCCCCCACAGACTGAGCCTGCTCCACAACCCCCTGACTGTAAGGCATTGTGCACCTTTCATCCCCCACAGACTGAGCCTGCTCCACAACCCCCTGACTGTAAGGCATTGTGCACCTTTCATCCCCCACAGACTGAGCCTGCTCCACAACCCCCTGACTGTAAGGCATTGTGCACCTTTCATCCCCCACAGACTGAGCCTGCTCCACAACCCCCTGACTGTAAGGCATTGTGCACCTTTCATCCCCCACAGACTGAGCCTGCTCCACAACCCCCTGACTGTAAGGCATTGTGCACCTTTCATCCCCCACAGACTGAGCCTGCTCCACAACCCCCTGACTGTAAGGCATTGTGCACCTTTCATCCCCCACAGACTGAGCCTGCTCCACAACCCCCTGACTGTAAGGCATTGTGCACCTTTCATCCCCCACAGACTGAGCCTGCTCCACAACCCCCTGACTGTAAGGCATTGTGCACCTTTCATCCCCCACAGACTGAGCCTGCTCCACAACCCCCTGACTGTAAGGCATTGTGCACCTTTCATCCCCCACAGACTGAGCCTGCTCCACAACCCCCTGACTGTAAGGCATTGTGCACCTTTCATCCCCCACAGACTGAGCCTGCTCCACAACCCCCTGACTGTAAGGCATTGTGCACCTTTCACCCCCCACAGACTGAGCCTGCTCCACAACCCCCTGACTGTAAGGCATTGTGCACCTTTCATCCCCCACAGACTGAGCCTGCTCCACAACCCCCTGACTGTAAGGCATTGTGCACCTTTCATCCCCCACAGACTGAGCCTGCTCCACAACCCCCTGACTGTAAGGCATCATGCACCTTTCATCCCCCACAGACTGAGCCTGCTCCACAACCCCCTGACTGTAAGGCATTGTGCACCTTTCATCCCCCACAGACTGAGCCTGCTCCACAACCCCCTGACTGTAAGGCATTGTGCACCTTTCATCCCCCACAGACTGAGCCTGCTCCACAACCCCCTGACTGTAAGGCATTGTGCACCTTTCATCCCCCACAGACTGAGCCTGCTCCACAACCCCCTGACTGTAAGGCATTGTGCACCTTTCATCCCCCACAGACTGAGCCTGCTCCACAACCCCCTGACTGTAAGGCATTGTGCACCTTTCATCCCCCACAGACTGAGCCTGCTCCACAACCCCCTGACTGTAAGGCATTGTGCACCTTTCACCCCCCACAGACTGAGCCTGCTCCACAACCCCCTGACTGTAAGGCATTGTGCACCTTTCACCCCCCACAGACTGAGCCTGCTCCACAACCCCCTGACTGTAAGGCATTGTGCACCTTTCATCCCCCACAGACTGAGCCTGCTCCACAACCCCCTGACTGTAAGGCATTGTGCACCTTTCATCCCCCACAGACTGAGCCTGCTCCACAACCCCCTGACTGTAAGGCATTGTGCACCTTTCATCCCCCACAGACTGAGCCTGCTCCACAACCCCCTGACTGTAAGGCATTGTGCACCTTTCATCCCCCACAGACTGAGCCTGCTCCACAACCCCCTGACTGTAAGGCATTGTGCACCTTTCATCCCCCACAGACTGAGCCTGCTCCACAACCCCCTGACTGTAAGGCATTGTGCACCTTTCATCCCCCACAGACTGAGCCTGCTCCACAACCCCCTGACTGTAAGGCATTGTGCACCTTTCATCCCCCACAGACTGAGCCTGCTCCACAACCCCCTGACTGTAAGGCATTGTGCACCTTTCATCCCCCACAGACTGAGCCTGCTCCACAACCCCCTGACTGTATGCTGAGTGTGGCTATAGGCATTGTGCACCTTTCATCCCCCACAGACTGAGCCTGCTCCACAACCCCCTGACTGTAAGGCATTGTGCACCTTTCACCCCCCACAGACTGAGCCTGCTCCACAGCCCCCTGACTCTGAGGCATTGTGCACCTTTCATCCCCCACAGACTGAGCCTGCTCCACAACCCCCTGACCTGCACGTACGGCAACCTGGGCCTGGTTCACTGGCTGGGGACCCCGCGCGTGACGCTGGATTGGCAGGGCAAGGGAGGCAACTTCTCCTGCACGCTGGAAACAGGGGAGACGACTGACACGCACCGGGTGATGGCGGCCATGTTGGATCACTGGAGGAACTGCGTGGGGACCAAGATGCTGAGTGTGGCTATAGGCCTGGTACTGACACGCACCGGGGGATGGCGGCCATGTTGGATCACTGGAGGAACAGCGTGGGGACCAGGATGCTGAGTGTGGCTGTAGGCCTGACACTGACACAGGTAAACGACTTCAGTGTGAATGTTGTTTTGTTTTGTTTTTTGTTTTTCTTTTGCTTTTTGCTGTCCCATCTTCTGGGCTGTACAGTGGCGTTGCTCAAACGCTGCTCATTTCTAGTCCAACTCGCAGCCACACTCTGGTGTGTCAGGTCGCAGAATCCGAAACCTGCCGGGGAGCGAATCTAGGTTACGCTGTCAGGAGACAACCAACCGAGGAGACACTGCACTGCTGCTGAGTCACTTCGGTGGAGTTCAGTGGAGCCTGTTCTGAGTTAACATACGCAGGACACCACCTACTGACGACAATGATATCTTAGTCGCGGAGCCAGCGTACAATGTGAATGTTATGTCAGTCACTTCAGTTACGGTAACATTTATCCCCTTATGTTATTTGTTTTTAATTTTATTTTCGTTTGCTTTTATTCAAATTTGTTATCCTCAATCTAATGTTCTCACCTCTTTGGGTTTTCAACAAATATTGTTTTGTTTTTAAATGCTTTTAGTTTTTACTAGAACCCTACTGCAGAGACATGCACAGTCGTTAAGCTTCCCCGGTTCAGCCCAGGACACCCGCTGTAGCGGACCAGATTATACCTTGGGTGGGGGGATGGTTGGGGTGGGGTGGGGTGGTGGTTGAAGGGAGGTGGGTGTTAGTGTGTTGTGTTATGATTATATGCAATGCATTCTCTAATGTATTCATTTTCATAGAGATGTATGGTGAGGATACGTGAACCAGTCTGTTAGAAATGTTTGTATGAAAAGCGCATTGAGTTGCTTAGCAAGATTATGCGCTATACGGGGTTTATTCTGGACTAATTATAAGCATGATTATCTATTATTATGATTATTAAGTATTAAGTATACCTGGGTATAATATACCCCAGGGTTTATTCTGGACTGGGCCAGAATATACCCCCCTAGCCACAAATAGCCTCTGTGTGTGTGTGTGTGTGTATGTCTCTCTCTCTCCCTCTCTCTGTATGTGTGTGTGTATGTGTGTGTATATGTGTGTGTAGCCTACGTCACCATGTGTGTGTGGGTGTATAGGCTATGTGTGAGAGAGAGAGAGTGTGTGTGTGTAGGCGTCTGATACATTGTTTGCATGCATGTCCTTGTGAGTGTGTGGATGTGTATGTAAACAATAAAACAGTAAGCCAGCCTTCCTCGTCTTGTTGTATCTCCTTTTGATTCGCTTTCAACGACATTTCATCATCTTGTTTTTACGCTCCATTTTTCCCACGTTTGCTTTTTACTGAACTTCATCGTGTTCTTGTTGTTCAGCTCCTCCTGCTGTCGGTGACCTACCTGGTGTTCTCCCAGTGGAGCAGGCTGCGCACCGCCTGGCAGGCCCTCGGACGTCACCACGCCCCCAACAGGCTGAGGGACTTCGCCAAGGACGCCAACCTGGTCTACGCCAACACGGACCGTGATGTGTTGTGGGCCTGTTGCGTCATCACCGGCCCGAGCTGAGGCTGCTGCTGAGTGACGTGGAGGGCCCAGCCTCTGCCTTCCATGGACAGGGCCCAGAACATCGTGCACACCACTGCTGAGTGACGTGAAGCCTCTTCCATGGACAGGGCCCAGAACATCGTGCACACCACTGCTGAGTGACGTGAAGCCTTCCATGGACAGGGCCCAGAACATCGTGCACACCACTGCTGAGTGACGTGAAGCCTTCCATGGACAGGGCCGAGAACATTGTGCACACCACTGCTGAATGACGTGGAGCCTTCCATGGACAGGGCCCAGACGTCAGCTGGCAGGTGACACCGTGCATTCTTCTTCGGCATCGATGTCAGCTGGAAGGTGAGTCATCAGGGGCAACAATGGGGAGATTTTAGCTGTATCTGTAGGATTCTTCTTCCTCATCGATCGCTCAGACAGTTTCCTATCGAGTATGAGCGCAGATGCGAATGCTGCCGTTATGCGCCTATTAAATAAATAAAGTTAAGTCGCAGAGTCCGAAACCAGCAGTCCAAGGGGAGCAAATCTATGTTTGGCCGTCAGGAAGCAACCATCCGAGGAGACTTTGCACTGCTGCTGAGCCACTTCGGTGGAGTTCAGTGGAGCCTTTACACAGGACACCACCTACTAAGCCCCCTACTGACCACAATAATGTCTTAGTCGCAGAGCCAGCGTGAGTCAGGTCCTCCTCTGAGGGCGCCACCACGACCGTCCATCGACAGCTCCCCAGAACACACTGATCCCCATGACTTTGACCCGAACGCACCAAGGGCATGAACTGGATTGGAAACCGAAACTGAGGTCACCATGAGAGCAGGGCATGCAAGGCCATATAATTTGAGACATTTTTCTTTTTCTTTTTGATGATGATGATGATGCTGATGATGCTATGGAGTTCCGTATTGGTCTGAGAGTACGTGACAGAGCTGTACTCTACGCTTCCTTTCATAATGATATCCCGGCGTTAACCAGGTCGGAGAACTACAGGCACCTGCAGTGTTGGTCATCAAATTAGAGCAACACTCTCAGAATCGCATCCGTTAAGCGAATGTAGCTCGACGGCGTGGTTTCACATTGAGCCCATAGCCACTCACTCTGGGTAGGAGTCGGTCCAGGACCGAAAAAACCCTCGCCTCTGATGAGATTCGAATCCGTGCCTTCCAGCCAGTGAACCATCCCAGCCAGTATTCCGCGACTATTCACAGTTATCCACTACTGCCACAGCTGGCTGGTGTAAAATGTGGAGGGACATATTTGTACAAAAGACCCTCCAGTATCCCCACGGGAGAGTATCTGTAGGACTGAACAGTGGCTGAACAGTTTATTTAATGGTTCTAGTGGTACTAGTGACTAGTGGTTGGCAGGTCTCGGGTTTCAATCCCATCAAAGACTTGATGTTTGTTTTGGTCCTGGACTGACTTTACTCAGAGTGAGTGTTCTACGGGCTCAGTGGGAAGATCAGATTGAAACTGAAACCACGCAGTCGATATTTTTTTCCCATATAAAGGATGCGATTCAGAGTGTTGCTCTAATTTCATGACCAACACTGCAGGTGTCTGTAGTTCTCGGTTCTGGTGAACGCTGGGATATCATTATGAAAGGAAGCGTAGAGTACAGCCCTGTCACGTCTCAGACCATAATGCAATTCCACAGCACCATCACCGAAATCATCCTCATCTCCGTCCATCGTCATAGCAAAATATGTTTTCAAATTCTGTGGCCTCGCATGCTCTGCTCTTATGCTGACCCCGATTTCAATTACCCGCCCAGTCTGTGCCTTTGGTGTGTTGGGGTCCAAGTCATGGGGATCAGTGTGTTCTGGGGAGCTGTCGGTCGACGGACGTGGTGGCGTCCTAGGATTACGACCTCACTCATGCTGGCTCCGCGACCATGCAATTATTAACAGTAATATTCTAAAATTGAAATAGTTTTTGAATCAATTCATATGAACTTGACTTTCCTAGGGGCTGCATAATTCAAACTCATTTTTATTCACTGTTCTGTCTCTCTCTCCCCCTCTCTCTCTCTCTGTCTGTCTGACTAAGCAACATGTCACCTTCATGATGAAATGCTGTCAGCATAATTGTACATCTATAATCATTTCCTTTTTCTATGTGTGCATCGCATTTCCTATGTTTAAACTGTGTTCAATTGTTCTCTCTCCGTCTCTTTCTCTCCCCTCCCCTCCCTCTCTCTCCCACCACAGACGGTGTTGCTGGTGACAGCGGACTTTTTCCCAGGACGACTGGTCGTGTGGGTTCTCCGTGCAGCAAGCCCCTCGCTGCATCTCGGACCTCACCCCGGAGAGAGTCATCATGGTCTCCCTGCAGCAAGCCACTCGCTGCATCTCGGACCTCACCCCGGGGAGAGTCACGTGGTCTTCCTGGAGAGGATGCCTCGCCTCCAGCGCATGCCTTCCCTGCAGAGGCAGCTGCCCCTGGTACATCCCCACCACGTGTTCCATCCACGCGCAACCCCTTAGCCCCCCGCCACCTCCTGGTGTGGAGGGCCCTGGCCGACGCCATTGTAGAAGAGCAGAGACTGTGAGAGAGAGAGCAGGACAGAGTTGGAGGGATGAGGAAGAGAAAGACGAGAGAGAGAGAAAAAGGAGGAGAAGAACAGCGAGAGAGAATGTAACTTTCCTCAATCATCTCTTTATTAATATTCCAATAATCAAGTCTGCACACAGCACATAGAAAATTAGAGCATTTTTAATCAAGTGGGTGTAAGCGTTTTTCACCGCCTCAAAAAGAATGCAGTGGCAGAGTACGGAACGTCAGAAAAAATGCAGGATGCTAAAGGTTAATGTGTACATACCGTATGCATTGTGATATATTATTTTGTGTACCATGCATTGTGATATATCATGTTGTGTACCATGCATTGTGATAGATTATGTTGTGTACCATGCATTGTGATATATTATTTTTGTGTACCATGCATTGTGATATATCATGTTGTGTACCATGCATTGTGATAGATTATTTTGTGTGTACCATGCATTGTGATATATCATGTTGTGTACCATGCATTGTGATATATTATGTTGTGTACCATGCATTGTGATATTTGTACCATGCATTGTGATATATTATGATATTGTGTACCATGCATTGTGATATATCATTTTGTGTACCATGCATTGTGATATATAATTTTGTGTACCATGCATTGTGATATATTATGTTGTGTACCATGCATTGTGATATGTTGTGTACCATGCATGATATATCATTTGTACCATGCATTGCGATATATTATTTTGTGTACCATGCATTGTGATATATCATGTTGTGTACCATGCATTGTGATATATCAATTGTGTACCATGCATTGTGATATATCATGTTGTGTACCATGCATTGTGATATATCATTTTGTGTACCATGCATTGTGATATATCATGTTGTGTACCATGCATTGTGATATATCATGTTGTGTACCATGCATTGTGATATATCATGTTGTGTACCATGCATTGTGATATATCATTTTGTGTACCATGCATTGTGATATATCATGTTGTGTACCATGCATTGTGATTATATCATGTTGTGTACCATGCATTGTGATATATCATATCATATCATTGTGTACCATGCATTGTGATATATCATGTTGTGTACCATGCATTGTGATATATCATTTTGTGTACCATGCATTGTGATATATCATGTTGTGTACCATGCATTGTGATATATCATGTTTGTGTACCATGCATTGTGATGTATCATGTTGTGTACCATGCATTGTGATATATCATTGTGTACCATGCATTGTGATATATCATGTTGTGTACCATGCATTGTGATATATCATGTTGTGTACCATGCATTGTGATATATCATTGTGTACCATGCATTGTGATATATCATGTTGTGTACCATGCATTGTGATATATCATGTTGTGTAC
>CM065690.1:4604567-4629627 GCA_017654935.2 Phymorhynchus buccinoides
GCCCTGTGGGGGGTGAAAGTGCACAATGCCTTACAGTCAGGGGGTGTGGAGCAGGCTCAGTCTGTGGGGGGTGAAAGGTGCACAATGCCTTACAGTCAGGGGGTTGTTGAGCCGGCTCAGTCTGTGGGGGATTGAAGGTACATGATGCTTAGTCAGGGGTGTGGAGCAGGCTCAGTCTGTGGGGATGAAAGGTGACACACTGCTTCCAGTCAGGGGGTTGTGGGCAGGCTCAGTCTGTGGGATGGAAAGGTGCACAATGCCTTACAGTCAGGGGTTGTGGGGAAGGCTCAGTCGTGGATGAAAGGGCACAATGCCTCAGAGTCAGGGGATCTGGAGCAGGGCTCAGTCTTTGGGGATGAAGGGTACATGAATGCCTTACCGTCAGGGGATGTGGAAGCAGGCTCAGTCTGTGGGGGATGAAGGTAATGATGCCTTACAGTCAGGGGGTTGGGAAGCAGGCTGTCTGTGGAGGGATGAAGGGTACATAATGCCTTACAGTCAGGGGTTTTGGGAGCAGGATCAGTCTGTGGGGGGTGAAAGTGCACAATGCCTTACCGTTCAGGGAGGTTGTGGAGCAGGCTCAGCTGTGGGGGTGAAAGTGCACAGTGCCTTACAGTCAGGGGGTTGTTGAGCAGGCTCAGTCTGTGGGGATGAGGTACATGAGCTTACAGTCAGGGGTTGTGGAGCAGCTCGGTCTGTGGGATGAAAGGGCCACAATGACTGCAGTCAGGGGGTTGTGGAGCAGGCTCAGTCTGTGGGGATGAAAAGTGCACAACGCCTACAGTCAGGGGGCTTTTGGAGCAGGCCTCAGTCTGTGGGAGAAAGGTGCACAGTGCCTCACAAGTCAGGGGTTGTGAGCAGGCTCAGTCGTGGGGAGAAAGGTGCACAACGCCTTACAGTCAGGGGCTGTGGAGCAGGGTCAGTCTGTGGGGGGATGAAGGTGCACAGTGCCTACAGTCAGGGGGTTGTGGAGCAGGCTATGCCCACAAGCATCACAGTTCAACCGCAGTTCCCTCCACACACAGTCTGTGGGGAAGAAAGGTGCACAACGCCTTACAGTCAGGGGGTTGTGGAGCAGGCTCAGTCGGTGGGGGATGAAAGGTGCACAATGCCTTACAGCCAGGGGGTTGTGGAGCAGGCTCAGTCTGTGGGGGGGAAAGGTGCACAATGCCTTACAGTCAGGGGGCTGTGGAGCAGGCTCAGTCTGTGGGGGATGAAAGGTGCAAAATGCCTTACAGTCAGGGGGTTGTTTTTTTTATTCTGGAGAAAGGTATCAGTCGGTGGGGATGAAAGGTGCACAATGCCCTAGAGTCAGGGGGCTGTGGAGCAGGCTCAGTCTGTGGGGGATGAAAGGTGCACAATGCTTTACAGTCAGGGGGTTGTGGAGCAGGTTCAGTCTGTGGGGGATGAAAGGTGCACAGTGCTTTACAGTCAGAGGGCTGTGGCGCAGGCTCAGTCTGTGGGGGGTGGAAGGTGCACAATGCCTTACAGTCAGGTGGGTTGTGGAGCAGGCTCAGTCTGTGGGGGTGAAAGGTGCACGATGCCTTACAGTCAGGGGGTTGTGGAGCAGGCTCAGTCTGTGGGGGGTGAAAGGTGCACAATGCCTTACAGTCAGGTGGTTGTGGAGCAGGCTCAGTCTGTGGGGGGTGGAAGGTGTACAATGCCTTACAGTCAGGTGGTTGTGGAGCAGGCTCAGTCTGTGGGGGTGAAAGGTGCACAATGCTTTACAGTCAGGGGTTTGTGGAGCAGGTTCAGTCTGTGGGGGATGAAAGGTGCACAATGCCTTACAGTCAGGGGGTTGTGGAGCAGGCTGAGTCTGTGCGGGATGAAATGTGCACAATGCCTTACAGCCAGGGGGTTGTGGAGCAGGCTCAGTCTGTGGGGGATGAAAGGTGCACAATGCCTCAGAGTCAGGTGGCTGTGGAGCAGGCTCAGTCTGGGGGGGTGAAAGGTGCACAATGCCTTACAGTCAGGGGGTTGTGGAGCAGGCTCAGTCTGTGGGGGGTGGAAGGTGCACAATGCCTTACAGTCAGGGGTTGTGGAGCAGGCTCAGTCTGTGGGGATGAAGGTGCACAATGCCTTACAGTCAGGGGGTTGTGGAGCAGGCTCAGTCTGTGGGGGATGAAAGGTGCACAATGCCTTACAGTCAGGGGGTTGTGGAGCAGGCTCAGTCTGTGGGGGGTGAAAGGTGCACAATGCCTTACAGTCAGGGGGTTGTGGAGCAGGCTCAGTCTGTGGGGGGTGAAAGGTGCACAATGCCTTACAGTCAGGGGGTTGTGGAGCAGGCTCAGTCTGTGGGGGATGAAAGGTGCACAATGCCTTACAGTCAGGGGGTTGTGGAGCAGGCTCAGTCTGTGGGGGATGAAAGGTGCATGATGCCTTACAGTCAGGGGGTTGTGGAGCAGGCTCAGTCTGTGGGGGTGAAAGGTGCACAATGCCTTACAGTCAGGGGGTTGTGGAGCAGGCTCAGTCTGTGGGGGATGAAAGGTGCACTATGCCTTACAGTCAGGGGGTTGTGGATCAGGCACAGTCTGTGGGGGGTGAAAGGTGCACAGTGCCTTACAGTCATGGGGTTGAGGAGCAGGCTCAGGGGGTTGTGGAGCAGGGGGTTGTGGAGCTCAGTCTGTGGGGGATGAAAGGTGCACAATGCCTTACAGTCAGAGTCAGGAGGTTGTTGAGCAGGCTCAGTCTGTGGGGGATGAAGGGTACATGATGCCTTACAGTCAGGGGGTTGTGGAGCAGGCTCAGTCTGTGGGGGGTGGAAGGTGCACAATGCCTTACAGTCAGGTGGTTGTGGAGCAGGCTCAGTCTGTGGGGGGTGAAAGGTGCACAATGCCTTACAGTCAGGGGGTTGTGGAGCAGGCTCAGTCTGGGGGGGATGAAAGGTGCACAATGCCTCAGAGTCAGGGGGCTGTGGAGCAGGCTCAGTCTGTGGGGGGTGAACGGTGCACAATGCCGTACAGTCAGGTGGTTGTGGAGCAGGCTCAGTCTATGGGGGATGAAAGGTGCCCCACGCCATGAAAGGTGCACACACGAGCCTTACAGTCAGGGGGTGGTGGAGCAGGCTCAGTCTGTGGGGGATGAAAGGTGCATGATGCCTTAGTCAGGGGGTTGTGGAGCAGGCTCAGTCTGTGGGAGGTGAAAGGTGCACAATGCCTTACAGTCAGGGGTTTTTGGAGCAGGCTCAGTCTGTGGGGGTGAAAGGTGCACAATGCCTTACAGTCAGTGGGTTGTGGAGCAGGCTCAGTCTGTGGGGGATGAAAGGTGCAAAATGCCTTACAGTCAGGGGGTTGTGGAGCAGGCTCAGTCTGTGGGGGTGAAAGGTGCACAATGCCTTACAGTCAGGGGGTTGTGGAGCAGGCTCAGTCTGTGGGGGATGAAAGGTGCACAATGCCTCACAGTCAGGTGGCTGTGGAGCAGGCTCAGTCTGTGCGGGATGAAAGGTGCACATTGCCTTACAGTCAGGGGGTTGTGGAGCAGGCTCAGTCTATGGGGGATGAAAGGTGCACAACGCCTCAGAGTCAGGGGGTTGTGGAGCAGGCTCAGTCTGTGGGGATGAAAGGTGCACAATGCCTGACAGTCAGGGGGTTGTGGAGCAGACTCAGTCTGTGGGGGGTGAAAGGTGCAAAGTGCCTTACAGTCAGGGGGTTGTGGAGCAGGTTCAGTCTGTGGGGGATGAAAGGTGCACAATGCTTTACAGTCAGGGGGTTGTGGAGCAGGTTCAGTCTGTGGGGGATGAAAGGTGCACAATGCTTTAGTCAGGGGGGTGGAGCAGGCTCAGTCTGTGGGGGATGAAAGGTGCACAATGCTTTAGTCAGGGGGGTGGAGCAGGCTCAGTCTATGGGGGATGAAAGGTGCACAATGCTTTAGTCAGGGGGTTGTGGAGCAGGCTCAGTCTATGGGGGATGAAAGGTGCACAATGCTTTAGTCAGGGGGTTGTGGAGCAGGCTCAGTCTATGGGGGGTGGAGGGTACATGATGCCTTACAGTCAGGGGGTTGTGGAGCAGGCTCAGTCTATGGGGGGTGGAAGGTGCACAATGCTTTACAGTCAGGTGGTTGTGGAGCAGGCTCAGTCTGTGGGGGATGAAAGGTGCACAATGCTTTAGTCAGGGGGGTGGAGCAGGCTCAGTCTGTGGGGGATGAAAGGTGCACAATGCCTTAGTCAGGGGGGTGGAGCAGGCTCAGTCTGTGGGGGATGAAAGGTGCACAATGCCTTAGTCAGGGGGTTGTGGAGCAGGCTCAGTCTGTGGGGGGTGAAAGGTGCACAATGCTTTACAGTCAGGGGTGTGTGGAGCAGGCTCAGTCTGTGGGGGATGAAAGGTGCACAATGCCTCAGAGTCAACACGGACTATCTTCAGATAGTACATCAACTTATTATGGAACTTAGTGACAACTTGTATTTAAAAACTACTGAACTAACAATATAATTTGCATAATACCCATTTTATATTGTTGTCAGTCTTAATACAAGTTATTATTTTTGCAATAAAGTCCACAATAACTTATGTGGTGTGTGTGTGTGACTTTATTGCAAAAATAATAATAAGGTTATGGCCTTAATTGAATAAGGCCATAACCTATATGTTCGTTCACTGACGCACACATTCTCTAATATAACCTAAAAAGAGAGAGAGAGAGGAAGAGAGAGAGTATTATATATAGTACATATAGATTGATCATTTGATGTGGATAAAAAGACCTAGCCTTTTTATTTATTTATTTTTTATAATTTAATAACAGTTTATTTAAAGGTGTTTCGCTCACAACAAAGGAAATAGTTTCACTTTTTTTTTTTACTGCAATACAAAAAAGAAAAAAAGCTTCAACCACAATGATCTCCGCCATGGAGGAATCGCCGTTTTGATTTATAGAAAACCAGGGCAGAGTGTTCCGATCCTTGAATAGGCAGCTTGGATGTCAAACAATAAGCTTAAACTAAACGATGACAAGACTGAAGCACTTAGAGTGCTTTCCCCATCTGTTGACTCTAGCTCTCTGCCCTCCACCATTGCCCTTGGAGATTCCAACATCATCAAATTTTCTGAACATGTTCGAAACCTTGGCGCTTTCTTGGATGAAGACGTTTCCATGCAACATCATATCATTAAAATCTGCCAGGCTGCATACATCGGACTCCGGCGAATCAGCTCTATACGCCCATTTCTAACGACCGAGACAACCAAAACGCTAGTCATTTCATACATTTTGTCTAGATTAGATTATTGCAATGCCCTCCTTCTACTTTGTTGCTCACAGGCGCTTCTCAAACCCTTACAAAACTTCAAAACTCTGCTGCTAGAATGTTCTTCAAAGCCAAGCGTCTTCAACACATATCACCTCTACTTAAAGAGTTACATTGGCTACCCGTTCAACCAAGAATAAACTATAAAGCTGCCTGTCTCTGCTATCAGATTAAATCGGGAACAGCACCGCAATGCCTCTCTGAGCTATGAGCTTCTTGAAATTTATGTTCCATCTCGATCCCTCCGCTCAGCAAATAACAATAGGATCTTGTGTGCGTGTTTCGCGTGTGTGTGTTGATCCTTTCTACGTCAGAACATCTCCAAATCTTTAGCATCGGAGGGGAGGGGGGAGTACAGAAATTACTTTTACGTTCTGGGAAGTGTGTGTTTTTGTGTGTGTGTTTGTGCGTGCGTGCGTTCGTGCGTGCGCGTGCGTGTGTGTGTACTGTGTGACTCCACGTTCAGACTGTAACTAGTGTAAGGCCTAGAGCAGAGTGAGAGGAAATATCCCCTGTACCAATGCGTAGCGTCGTTGCTTGGCACCTCTCAGGTGTTTTGAAAAATTGGTGCGAATACACGGCATCTCACCATTATTCAAGGATTTGCCGCTCTAGCCAAGTGTGGAGAGAGAGAGAGAGAGAGATAGAGAAGAGAGAAATAGAGTAGGGAGGAGAGAGAGAGAGGAGAAAGACTCAGAGTCTGAGATAGAGAGAGAGAGAGAGAGGAGAGAGAGAGAGAGAGAGAGAGATGAGAAAGAGAGAGAGAGAGAGAGAGAGAGGAGAGAGAGAGGAGAGAGAGAGAGAGAGAGAGAGACTCACAGACTGACAGAGACAGTGAGAGAGACTCGTAAGTTCCGATCTAACCAGTCTCACCTCCACTTATTCAGAGCTCCTGCATCAATCTCCTTGTAGGAAAATTTCGCGGAACAACGTCATTCGCCTCGGCATTTTGATGAGTTCACTTTCAAATCTTTTCGTCTATTAGGCCGTATTTTCTTCTAGGAAAACTTGTTTTCGCGTTTCAATCAAGACAAACCGGAAAGAAAGTTATGACGAATACGCATGCGCCCCCCCCTTTCGAGGGAGTAATTCCTTGATGGACTAGGCCCTGAAGCGGGGCCGTTTCACAAAGGGCTAACGTTACGTAGCGTGGCCGCAAATCCGGCAAAAACGGTACTAAGAAACAACTCTTCGGGGGCGTGCCAAAAAAAAAAAAAATGTTTTGTGGCTGGAATCGAGGATAACAAGCACAAACTATTTGAAGGATCATGGGAAACATCACGTGACTAGCATGGGGGAAAGTTGTCGGCCTAAGGAGAAGAAGAAGAAGAAGAAGAATACAATTTTCCTTGTTTTTGATAGGTCTATTAAAAGTATGGTTAAAATAATTTTAAAAATTGACCAATCAGACAAGAGCTTGCAATATTTCTTCCGCAACGCTTTCTAAGTGTTTCTTAGGCACCGTTTGGCGTAAGCGTTAGCGTCGGCTACCATATCTAGAGAAAATCGACCCTCTGGATAACGGTCGCGAGCGAATAACGCTTAAGGCAAAACGGGCCTAAGAACACTTTAGAAAGCGTTTTGCGGAAGAATATTACAAGCTCTTGTCGATTGGTCAATTTTTTTATTATTTTAACCAACTTTAATGGACCAATCAAAAAAACACGAATGTTATTAAAACCATCTAGTCGATCACGTGATATATTTCGCGAAAAACTAGCTCGTGACAACCACAAAACGTATTGGCAATGTCGTCGAAGTTTCTTAGTATCGTTTTGCGCTCACGCACGTACGTTAGCTGTGAAACTACGCCCATGTCTTGCAGAGCTATTCCCTACTTTGAGAGCCAAACGCGAATTTCGTTTTGTCCGGATTTCCCGTGAATTCGCGGACATTGGCAACTAACGACACAATACACCACCCCCTCCCTCCTGCAGGCGCGAATCATGCGGAGGGCCCCCCCCCCCGGAAAATCATGGTGCCCTGGCTTTGGCCTGGCCTATTTTTTTGGTTTTTAACTAAGTTGCTTTACCCCCAGTTTTCCCTCAGTGCTTATGTCCGAATTGTAATTATTCGTTGTAACGAATCAAGATCAAGACCAGTCAGTGGACTGTCAATGCTAATTTTGATGACCTGGCCAGTGTGTGTGTGTGTGTGTGTGTGTGCGTGCGTGTCGTTTACCCGCGTGCCACTTGTCCATGTATTATCACAAATATGCGACTGGACAACTGACTGACCAGCCCAGTGACAAGCAACCGCACTGGACAACCGGGTCCCAGTCTTTAGAGAAGACAATTGATGTGGGGTCCCAGTCTTTAGAGAAGACAATTGATGTGGGGTCCCATTATTTAGAGAAGACAATTGATGTGGGGTCCCAGTATTTAGAGAAGACAATTGATGTGGGGTCCCAGTATTTAGAGAAGACAATTGATGTGGGGTCCCATTATTTAGAGACAATTGATGTGGGGTCCCAGTATTTAGAGAAGACAATTGATGTGGGGTCCTAGTATTTAGAGAAGGTAATTGATGTGGGGTCCCAGTCTTTAGAGAAGACAATTGATGTGGGGTCCTAGTATTTAGAGAAGACAATTGATGTGGGGTCCCAGTCTTTAGAGAAGACAATTGATGTGGGGTCCCATTATTTAGAGACAATTGATGTGGGGTCCCAGTATTTAGAGAAGACAATTGATGTGGGGTCCCATTATTTAGAGAAGACAATTGATGTGGGGTCCCATTATTTAGAGAAGACAATTGATGTGGGGTCCCATTATTTAGAGAAGACAATTGATGTGGGGTCCCAGTATTTAGAGAAGACAATTGATGTGGGGTCCACGTATTTGGAGAAGACATTTGATTGTCTTGGTGTCCCATTATTTAGAGAAGACGTAAAAATCAACCATTGAGGTCCCAGTCTTTAGAAAAGACATTGTAAAAATCAACAATTGATGCTCTCACGACACACACACGAGTTCAGACACACAAGTCTTGCTACACGCGTGCACATCACACACCCACATAAGTTACGGATACACAATCTTCTACACACACACAACACACCACAAAAGCACACACACCCACACGATTCAGTACACGATCATTCTACACGCGTTGCACACCCACTCACACGCACACATAACACACGCACCAGTGCCACTATAAACTTTCTCCCTCTCTCAGATCGACACCACCTTCTTGCTTTTGAACGAAGACGTTTATTTGGACAAATCAGTAACTCAACCGGTAACAACATATCCAAAGGGAAACAATCATGGCGATTTAAGAAGCGACAGACATACACAAGTCAATAAAAAAAACAATGTACCCCAATCATACTACAAGTATTTATGCAAGAAATTGAAAATCTTCAGGAAAAAATATAAACATTTTGAAAAGAGATTTACACAGTCTTGCAAGTTAACTACTATGAGACAGAAACAAAGACATAGAAAGACAAACCATTTTGGACAGAAACGCACATGCGCACACACACACATTATGTACACCACTAAAACTACGAGACAGAGACAAAAGGTATTGAAGAAGAAACCGTTTTTGAATAAAGACATGCATATTATATGTTACGCCTAATCCGTGAGATTGTCTATTTCATGAAATGAGCACAATGTTTTGCCCAATTCATGAAATGGACAACGTATATCAACATTTTCAATTCCCATTCACACAGGTATTGATTAAGTTTGATTCAACAGTAGCACTTGTCTATTACTATATCGTTTTTTTCTTTTCAATCATAGTGCTTTTCTAAGTAGCAAGATTTAAATAAAATTGCCAGACGCTGACGAAGGGAGCGCGACGCCACCCCGAAAGCTCCAAGCTGAACCCATACTTTTAGCGGAAGTGAAACCTGTTAAAATTCATTTTTATTTAATATCTAAATTGTTAATTATCACGCATGCAAATTAGCAATTTCACGGATTGGGCCGAAAAAAAATAAAATAGCACCACACACGTGTGTTTCTCCTAGGAAATTTTAAAAATCCTTGCAAGGGGGCGTGCCACGGTGGGATTGCGGGACATCACACTGCACATTTGCTGCTCTTTTTTCACCCCACTAGACTAGTACAAGTGCTACCTTCCTTTGGATATATCAAAGTGCTTATATAGGTACAAGTTTGTGTGTGTGTTTAAGAAAATCTTTGTTTCTCAAATTCTCATAATCCAGTGACGCGGGCTCTAGGGAAATTGAAAATCCTGCACTTCAGGACATCCTGAAAACAGGAGCATCCCTGTATCATACAACAGAGATTGTTTTGTACTACAGAACAAACATCAAATAATCACAACATTGATTCACTAGTGAATCCTTCCAGAATTATCAAGACAGAGACAAAAGGCATTAGTGAAAGACAAACCAGCCAAAAAAAGCGAGAGTAGTTTTGAGTGTCAAAAGTATTAAACATGCGCACGAAAAAGAAAAATTGGCGAATCTCTGAACCTTAACCTAAAAATATAAGCAATATTTACAGAATTTTATTTTTATTTATTTTTTTTAAACAAGCTTCCATTTATTTTCTTAGTGGATTTTTTTTTTAAAACTACTTTTATTTTCTTCAATAAAAGATACTGCTATTACATCTAAGGTATTTGGTACTTTATAGACACATAGGCGTCTTTTTGAAAGTCGGGTTGCGAAACTCACTTGGGGAGCGCGTCGCAGCCTGATATGAAGCGCGCCCAATTTTTAAATTTTTGTTGGCCTGCAATTTTTTGTGTGACCGAAGAGGAAGGAAAGAGTATTCAATTTTTACCAAAGTAATGAGAACTTTTTCGTTGCCACTGGGTTTAATGGGTGCTAAGTGCATGGGCACACGGGATCCTCGGTTTATCGTCTCATCCGAAAAACTCCACGTTCAGACCTTTAAGGCTTAGTGCAAAGTGAGAGGAAAGGTCCCCTGTTGCCAGGTTTGAACTTGGGTTTACTTGACACGAGGTGAACGCTTTACCACTGTGCCACTCTACACTCTTTAGCATTAAATGTCTAAATGGATGCCATTACACATGCATATGCGCACGAAAAACCATGACTACCAATTGACTAGAACAAAAATGCGCAGTCTACTCTTACAAGTCGACGATCAGTTCTTTTTCAAATCACACTTCGTCGACTCGCAAAAACTATAAGTTCTTTTCTTTCAATCATCAACCTTCGACTTCATCATTTAAAAAAGAAAAAAAGAAAAAAAAGTTAATCGAATAAAGCACGGGAAATAACAAAACATTTAAAATGGCATTATTAAATATTTTTTTTAAATTCTAAAATGGTTTTGGTGGATTTTACGCAAGTTGTTTTCAAATCACAAAATATAGCAAAGGACGCACACACACATATATGCTCGCCACTTTTAAAGGTTTCCGTGTCATGTTAACATTTTCCACCTTTTCCCCATGGCAGCACAGTGATGGGCCACTCACAAGATCACTACACGGGTGCAACTACACAAAATTAAAAAACCTGAAAGGTCGGGGTCCAGAGGTAATGTCCCACTGCTGCTGAAGAAAAAATTGATTTATGAAGGTATTTTAGTTTGCTTTTTCCATTTATGAAGGTATTTTAGTTTGCTTTTTTCAACAATTTATACAAATGCTTATTTTAAGTGTTTGAAAAATACAGTAGATCTTGTTTGACAAATTTAAAAAACAGAAAATTCATAAACAGGAATCCTTGTTATCCTATGCACCCGTGTTTACTTTGCATATCACTGCGCTGCCATGAGGAAAGAGAGAAACAATGTTCATGCGTACAGAGACCGTAAGCAGACCAGGCAAACTATAAGACGCAATTTAACCCCTTCTGTGCCGACGGTTCGCAGCACGATTTTTGAATGCGGCAAAATCGCTACTTAGCGGTGACGCATATATACGCAGTGGCAAGTACTGAAGCGCACACAGAGGCTGTATATATATTATATACGTTGTCGACACTAAAAGACGTTAATAAAACTTATAAAGCAAATCAAGCAAAATATCTGGGCGAGATAATATCAGAAACACAAGAGCTGTACACCAAACCGTAGCTCTGGGATAGCTTTTAGCTGAGTTACACACAGTTCCTATTTGAATGCAAAACTACCACACATGCGCGCACGCACACACACACACGCACAGACTTTGTACACATTTAGTCTATTTGACACAGGTTCTCTCATGCTATATTCTGCACAATTGCCTTCAGTTCTATCATGGCTGAACAAATACTCACTCATCACTGGTTCCCTCAAAGGCATTCATATGAATTCACAGCGACAAAATACTAATATTAAGAAAGAAAACAAAAAACAGGTCACACGACACGACAGGCAATCATTTCTTCTTGCAGTTTTCATTTCAAATGGTTCGTCAGCCCACAACAGTACGCACGTTCACACTTGATTTAGCCGTATGATTTGGTCCATTCACTAAAACTACCCTTTCAAATAGTTTCATCGACTTAGTCAATCTCCAAACTCTACACACACACAACACACGCATCTAACAGGCCCGTCACTCACTCTCGTTGGCTCTCTCTCTCTCTCTTTTGACAGTGTTCAGTGTTCTCTCTCTCCTTCTCTGTTCACTCAAAATCTCCACGTAAAGCAGCCAATCATAACACGGCAAAGCATATAAATAGCAGAATGTTTCTACAATAATAACAAAACGTTTTGAAACAAATGAATTGTGCAGTAAATCAAATCAACATCTTCTCCTTGTTATCACTCTCTTTTTTGAAACAAACACACACCACACACAAACGAAGACAAAGAAAAAATGCATATTCCGTTTACCTTTACAGTCACGTTATTAGCAAACTATGACGAGAAACGTCAAGAACTCGATTCAAGACGCAAACACAAATCGACGATATGTGACAGGGCATGGGAAAACACGCCATAATGGAACTTTGCACAAAAACTTAAGATTTTAATTTTTCATGGTGAAGCACGATCCTTGGTAATACACACAAACCGAAGTGACTTATCTTGTCTAGTTTTATTTGCATAATTATTGAAGTTTGGCATTGTATTAAATCATTTGCAGAAATCGGTCATATGAAGTACAATTTCGACTTTGTTTCATTGACTTGATTAGAAAACAATCAAAAAACAAAGAAATCATTCAGAAATGTCTTTGATGTTGGCGGATACTGGTAGAATACATAAAAATCAGACATAAAAGGCCTACATAGAAAATTGATATGTGAGGGTTGTTGACATTTTTGGCTTTTGCTCAAAACATCTGAGCGATGATGTCTTGTTTCCATGCAATATCACATATGGTCAACAACAACAAACAAAAAAGGAAGAAAACAAACAAAATTATACCTACACTAGAGCGCACAACATTACTTGTGGGCACTTCATTGCAACTTCATGAACTGCCTTACAAAACGCAGCCCTTTCCTCGTTCTTACTTGTACACTTGCTGGGCAGTGGGTGGATGCATCGTGCCTCCAGACAGGGAGATGGACGACCCCACCCCCCCTTCCATGAGTCTCTCCCCGTGGTGATGTCTCTAGAGAAAGAGTTCCCCACCTTCTTGAAGTCTGTGCTTGAATTAAAACTTCCTCTAATCTGCCACCTCTCTTCTGCCTCTGCCTTCCCCTTCGCTTCTGTCATCATACTATCTTTCTGACTTTATTGGCCCCCATTCTCCATGCCTCTTTTTCTCAGAAAACAAATCTTGCAAATAATTTTTCTCCTTGAGCTCCTCCGCCCCTGAAATCGGAACGTGTCGGCTGTACGCAGCGGGAGTCCAGTGAACAACTGAAAACCGGACACATATACCTTACACATTATGGCATATGGCCTGGGACGAGTAAGTTCTGATTGCGTCTTATTTATTAATCCCATACTAAGTCGCAGAAAGTTAAAAAAACGGTAGCAGTTGTACTCACAAAACCAGTCCTGCAGTGGAGTTCCATTCCTATTTAAATGATGGAGAGTGTAGAATAGCACCAAATATGCTGGAGATAATATTACGACCCTAAAAAAATTAGGCCGTTTCTATGAGTAAACAAGAAATGTGTGAAAGCACGGTACAGGGACAAAGTGACAACAACAAACTAAAAATGCCCTAATTGTGTTCTCCCGGTCAGAACAAACCATGGTCCAGAAATTAAAGTATGGCACTTGGTAGCATTATTCAACTATGCGTAACTTTGACATGTTGGACTTAACACTTGATCCAGGCGGATACAGAATCTAACAAGCTGTTAGAAAACAGTTTGAAATATGAATCACCGACCGGTGACACTAATGAAAAAAAAATGACATAATTTGACCTGAAGTGACCAAAATTTCGAGTTTTCCATTCTCTCCTGTGAAGTCGATGTCTTTCGACTAACGCCTTTAGCTTCGTTGAAATCTGACACTGGCGGAAGTTTTTGCTCTAATAAAAAAAGCATGAGTGATCCTGAGAGATCCAGGACATTTGTCATACTGCTTAATTTTTATCCTTCAGGAACATCTGTCCTATCAGTCTTTCACTATCGGCGTATCATGACAAAAGTGATGACAGAACAACGATTTTGCATTTTTAGAATTTAGGACTTTAGAAAATCCAATTTTTAATTTAAAAAAAAACAAAGACCTACAGGCCTTGAAGGGGTTTGATTAAGAGCGTAAAAATGATTTCGAATCACAAACTAAATACATGAAGAAATTCAACTCCACTGTGCTTGTAATCTAAATAGTATTCAAAAAAATCATTTTGATTCTCAACATTATACTAAAGAATTAAAGGCAAGGATACTACGCAAAGAACATCGTTCAGTTGTCACAAAACACGATAACAACCAATTGTCTCAATTTCAGTCACTTTCTCAGAATTTAGAAATAGACTAAACATCAGTCCAAATCAACAAAAAATCTCCCCATCAGTTCAAAAATGTTGATCAAAACATCAACTGGAATCCATAACAAATCCGTATAATTTACAATGTGTGAATCTTTTTGTCATAAAATTTAACAACCGAGAAGAGAAAAAAAGCTATGCAAAAAAGAAATATGTCAACACAAGAAAAAAACAATTTGTAGTAGTACCCTGGAATTCCTTGCTCGTTTGTTTACAAGCCACAATCCTTTTTTTGGACAAGTTACATCACAGCTTCTGGCTGTGTGTGTGTGTTTGTTGTGCGTGTTTTTTTTTTTTGTGTGTGTGTGTGTGTATGGTGTGTGCACGGTGTCTGTATCTCTGTGTGTTGTGTGTTGTCTCTCTCTGTGTTCACGCACGCTTAATGCGCACGCACCCATGACAAAAACACTCTCGTTGCTACCCATTGCGTATATATAAACTAAGGAAATCGAAAAAAGTCAAGGACTAAACCGCATCCCAAACCTTAAACCGAACAGGGGGGGGTGCAGGCGACAGAGCAACACGCCTAAAACAGGCGGCGGTGCCTCGCGGAGTGACGCCATCTTCACCACCGCCGCCACAGTCGCTCCTCCTGCGTCGGTTGCCGGGGCAACATGGGCCAACGCCAAACTCCTCCATCACCCCCCTCACCCTCCCCGCCACTCACCCTTAAAACCTCTTCCGCTATCCTCCACAGCGCCGCTCATCCTCTTCCTCCGCCTCCTTCGCTCAGAGTGATTCGCCCCTGCTCCGCCGGAAGCTCCCCGGTGGCATTTAAGCCTTCCCGCCCTCACTCTCCTCTCGATGGTCACAAACTCAGGCTTCCTGTTCGGAGGAGGAGGAGGGGGCGGGGTATGCCTCTGATCAGACGCGGCGGATGCAGCAAAGGGAGAAGATTGTGAGTGGGGTCGTTGTTGGAACTGGGAAGCAAGAGGAGCTCCCTTGGCCGCTGCTCGTCACCGCCTCGAGACGTCCGTGGAAGCCTGGAGTTTGGTGACCAGCAGAGAGGAGAGTGAGGAGCGCGGAACTTAAATGCCCGGGGGAGCTTCCGGCGGAGAAAGGGGTCGATCACTATGAGCGAGGAGGCGGAGGAAGAGGAGGAGGTGGCGACGCTGTTGTGAGGATAGCGGAAGAGGTGATGAGGGTGAGGCGGGGGAGGGTGGAGGGGGGTGATGGAGGAGTTTGGCGTGGGCCCATGTTGCCCGGCAACCGACGGGAGCAGGAGGAGCGACTGTTGGCGGCGGCGGTGGTGGAAAGGGGCGTCACTCCGCGGACGCACCCGACGACCTTGTTTAGGCGTGGTTGCTTGGATCGCCTTGCACCCCCCGTTCGGTTAAGTTTTGGGGATGCGGTTTAGTCCGGATCTTTTTCGTTAGTCCTTAGTTATTATCGCAAGGGTTAAGCAACGAGAGTGTGTTTGCATGGGTTGCCGTGCGCATTTAAGCGTCGTGCACAGAGAGAGAACAACACAACACACAGAGGATACAGGACCACGTGCACACCACATACACACACACCACACAACACCACACAAACACACACACACAGCCAAGAACATGTGATGTAAATTGTCCCAAAAAAACGGATTGTGGCTGTAAAAAAAAGAGCAAGGAATTCCAGGGTAACTACTACAAATGTTTTTTCTTTGTGTTGACATATTTCTTTTTTGCCATGATGCTTTTTTCTTCTTCTCGTTGGTAGAATTTTATGACAAAAAGAGTCACACAGTGTAAATATACGGAAGTGTTATGGATCCAGTTTGATGTTTTTCTCAAATTTTGAACTGATGGAGAGATTTTTTGGTGATTTTGGAATTATGTTTAGTATATTCTAAAATTCTGAGGGAAAAGTGACTTGAAATTGCAGACAATTGGTTTTATTGTGTTTTGTGAACCAACTGATCGATGTTCTTTGCGTAGTTCTTGACTTTATCTATAGTATATGTGGCGGAATCAAAAATGATTTTTATACTACTATTTATATTTACAAGCACAGTGGGAGTGAATTTTCTTCATGTATTAGTTGTAGATTCGGAAAATCATTTTACGCTCTTAATCAAAACCCTTCAAGCCTGTAGTCTTTTTTTTTTTTTTTAAATTAAAAAATTGGATTTTTCTAAACTTTACTAAATTCTTAAAAATTGCAAATCGCTTTCTGTATGAACTTTTGCAGTGATACGCATTAGTGAAAGCTGATAGGACAGACTGTCCTGACGATGAAAATAGTAGGACAAATTGTCCGGCTCCTCTCAGGATTCCACTAGCTTTTTTTATTAGAGCAAAAACTTCCGCCAGTGTCAGATTTCAACAGACATAAAAGGCGTTAAGTGAAAGACATCCACTTCACAGGAAGGAATGGATAAAAACTCGACATTTTGGTCACTTCAGGTCAAATTATCTTGTCATTTTTTTTTCATGTAGTGACGTCGGTGATTCATATTTACAAACTTGTTTTATAACAGCCTTGCTTAGAATTCTGTTATCTCGCCTGGATCAAGTGTTAAGTAAAACATGTCAAAGTTTACCATAGTTGACCTAAGGGTACCAGTGCCATACTTTAAGTTCTTAGACCATCGGTGTTGTTATGACAGGGAGAACACAATAAGGGCATTTTTTAGTTTTGTTTGTACTTTGTCCTGTAGCGTGCTTTCACACCAGTCTTGTTTATCTCAGAGGGAAAGTCCTAATTTTTTAGGGTTGTAATTAGTATCTCCAGCATATTTGTGTTATTCTACACTCTCCATTCCATTTAAAAGAATGGACTCCACTGCAGGAATGGGTTGTGAGTACAACTGCTACCGTTTAACTTTCTGCGACTTAGTATGGGATTAATAAATGAGGGACGCAAGTCAGAACTTCTGCGTTCCCAGGCCATATGGCCATAAGGGTAAGGTGGGTATGTGTCCGGTTTTCAGTTTTCACTGGACTCCCGCTGCGTACAGCCGACACGTTCCGATTTCGGAGGAGCTCAAAGGAGAAATAAGTATTTGCAAGATTGTTGTTTTGGAGAAAAGGGCAGGAGAATGGGCCAATAAGTCAGAAAGATATAGATGACAGGAAAGCGAAGGGGGAAAGGCAGAGGCAACGGAGATTGGGCAGATAGAGGAAGTTAATCCAAGCACAGAAAACTTCCAAGAAGGTGGGGGAACTCTTTCTACGAGAGACATCACCACGGGGAGAGACTCATGGAGGGGGGGTGGGTCGTCCAGCTCCCTGTATGGAGGCCACGAGGCATCCACCCCCATGCCCCAGCAAGGTTGCTACAAGGAAGAACGAGGAAAGGGCTGCGTTTTGGTAAGCAGTTCATGAAGTTGCAAATAGAAGTGACCACAAGGAAGGTTGTGCTCTAGTGAATGTAGGTATAATTTTGTTTGTTTTTCTTCCTTTTTGTTTGTGTTGTTGACCATATGTGATAGTGATGGGAAAAAAACGACATCAGTCGCTCAGAAGTGTGAGCAAAGCCAAAAATGGTCAACAACCCTCAAAATATCAATTTTCTATTTAGGGCATTGTATGTCTAGGTTATGTATTCTACCCAGGAGTATCCACAACATCAAAAGGACAATTCGGAATGATTTCTTTGATTTTCTATTTGATGTTTTCTAAATCAAGTTAATAGAAACAAAGTCGAAATGGACTTTCTCAGACCGATTCTGCAAATGATTTCAATACGAATGCCAAACTTCAAATAATTATCAAATAAAAAAATAGACAAGATCAAGTCAATTCGGTTTTGTGTGTTATTACCAAGGAATCTTGCTTCACCATGACAAATTAAAATCTAGATTTGGCCAAGTTCCCTTATGTCAGTTTTTCCCATGACCTGTCCATTGATCGGCGAATTTGTGTTTGGCGTCTTGAATCGAGTTCTTGACGTTCTCGTCATAGTTGCTAATAAAGTGACTGTAAAGGTAAAGGAATATGCATTTTTTCTTTGTCTTCGTTTGTGTGTGTGTGTGTTTGTTTAAAAAAAAAAGAGAGTGATATACAAGGAGAAGATGTTGATTGATTTACTGCCACAAGGCATTTGTTTCTAAAAAACGTTTGGTTATTATGTAGAACTTCTGCTATTTATTGCTTTGCTGTGATGGTTTGCTGCTTTACGTGGAGATTGTGACTACACTTCGTGAAACAGAAGAAGGAGAGAGAAACACTGAACACTGTCAAAAGAGAGAGGAGAGAGAGGCAAGAGAGTGAGTGACAGGCGGTTAATGCGTGTGTGTGTGTGTGTAGAGTTGGAGATGAAGATCGGATCGAAACTATGAAAGGCGTGTGTAGTGAATGGACCTACTCAGTAAGGCTAAATCAGTGTGAACGTGCGTACTGTTGTGGCTGACGACCATTTGAAGAGGGAAAACTGCAGAAAAGAAAATGATTGCATGTCGTGTCGTGTGACGCTGTTTTTGTTTCTTTTCTTTCATATAGTATTTTGTCGTGGTGAATCAATGATGCTTGCCTTCGGGAAAACAAGTGAATGAGTAGTATTTGTTCAGCCATGATAGATGAAGCAATTGTGCAGAATATAGCATGAGAGAACGTGTCAAAATAGATAAATGTGTAACAAAGTCTGTGCGTGTGTGTGTGTTGCGTGCAGCGCATGTGTGTAGTTTTGCAGTCAAAATAGGAAACTGTGTGTCAACTCAGCTAAAAGTAGCTACGGTGTTGTAGCAGATCTTTGGTTTCTGATATTATCTCGCGCCAGATATTTTGCGTGATTTTGCTTAGAAGTCTATTAAAGTCTTTAGTGTCCGACCACGTATAGATATATATACATCTCTGTGTAGCGCTTCAGTACTTGCCAATGAACGTATATATGCGTCACCGCTAAGTAGCGATTTTGCCGCATTCAAAAATCGTGCTGAGAACCGGCGGCCACAGAAGGGGTTTAAATGCGTCTTATAGTTTGCCTGGTCTGCTTACGGTCTCTGTACGCATAATGAACATTGTTTCTCTCTTCCTCATGGCAGCGCAGTGATATGCAAAACAGTGGGTGCAAGGATAACAAGGATTTCCTGTTTTTGAATTTTCTGTTTTTTTAAATTTGTCAAACAAGATCTTTGTGTGTTCTACTGTATTTTTCAACACCTTAAAACAAAGCATTTGTATAAAAATGTAGGAAAAAGCAAACTAACAATACTTCATAAAATGGAAAAAGCAAAATAAAATACTTCATAAATCAATTTTTTCTTCAGCAGCAGGGGGGCATTATCCCTAGACCAGTGCCTTTCAGGTTTTTAATTTTGTGTAGTTGCACCCGTGTTTTAGTTGATCTGTGGTCGGCTATCACTGTTTTGCCATGGGGAAAGAGTGAAGAGTGGAAATGTTACCTGCATTGAAAACCTTTAAAAGTGTGCGCATATATGGTGTGTGCGTCCTTTGCTATTTTGTGATTTGAAACAACTGCGTAAATCCAAACAACCATTTTAGGATTTAAAAAATAAATATTTAATAATGCATTTTTAAATGTTTATTTCTCCGTGCTTTTATTCGATATAACTTTTTTCTTTTTTTCTTTTTGTAAATGATGAAGCTCGAAGGTTGATGATTGAAAGAAAAGAACTTATAGTTTTGCGAACCTAACGTCGACGACGTTGGATTGAAAAAGAACCTGGATCGTTTCGACTTGTAAGAGTAGACTGCGCATTTTTGTTATAGTCTAATTTGTAGTCATGTTTTTCGTGCGCATATGCAGTGTATGGCATCCATTTAGACATTAATGCTAAAGAGTGTAGATAGTGGCACAGTGGCTAGGGCGTTCGCTCGTGTCAAGTAAACCAGAGTGTCGAACCTGGGACATGGGGAATATTTTTTTCCCTCTCACTTTGCCACTAGGCCTTACGCGTCGAACGTGGAGTTTTTGGATGAGCGATAAACCGAGGGTCCCGTAGTGCCCATGCAATTAGCACACGTTCAACCAGTGGCAACTAAAAAATTGTCATTTTGGTCAAAAAATTGACCTCTTTCCTTCCGCATCGTACACAAAAATTGCATGCAAAAAAAATTGGGGCTGGCGCATTCTGGCTGCCGAAGCGCTCTACAAGTAGGAGCAACCCGCATTTTACAGAGACGCTCTGTGACTATGAAGTACCCCCCCATAATACCTAGATTACATATCAGTATCTTTATTGAAGAAATAAAAGTAGTTTTAAAACAAAAAATCCACTAAGAAAAAAAGGAAGCTTGTTTAAACAAAATAAAAAAAAATAAAATTCTGTAAATATTGCTTATATTTTAGGTTAAGTTCAGAGATTCGCAATTTTTCTTTTCGTGCGCAGTTTAATACTTTTGACACTCAAAACTACTCTCGCTTTTTTTGGCTGTTTGTCTTCACTAATGCATTTTGTCTCTGTCTTGATAATTCTGAAGGATTCACTAGGGAATCAATGTTGTGATATTGATGTTTGTCTGTAGTTAAAAACAATTTGTGTATGATACATGGAGCTCCTGTTTTTCAGGATGTCCTGAGGCAGGATTTTTAATTTCCTAAGAAGCGGCGTCGCCGGATTATGAAGGGAAATTCAAGAAGAAATGATTTTCTTAAACACACGCACACTTGGGCCTATATAAGCATTTGCTATATTCAAAGGAATGTAGTTCTTGCACTAGTTCTAGAGCGATGAAAAAAGAGCAGTAAATGACTGTCACCCTGTGTGTGCTGCCCTGCACTACACCGGGGGCCGCCCTTGCAGGATTTTTTAAATTTCCATGAGCACCCATGTGTGTGCTTGTGTGTACGCCATCGTGAAAATTGCTCATTTAATGCGTGAAATAAACCAATTTAGATAATTAAATAAAATGAATTTTAACAGGTTCATTCAGCAACGTATGGGTTCAGCTTGGAGCTTTCGGGGGGTCGCGCTCCCATTCGTCAGCGTTCTGGCAATTTATTAATATTGCTAATTAGAATAAGCACTATGATTGAAAAGAAAAAAACTGATATAGTAATAGACAGTGCTACTGTTGAATCAACCTTAATCAAACTTGTGTAAATGGGAATTGAATAAGTGATATACGTGGGTCCATTTCATGAATTGGCAAAGCATTTTGCTCATTTCATGAAATAGGACAATCTGCACGGATTGGCGTAACATATAATATGCATGTCTTTATTCAAAAACGGTTCTTCTTATACCTTTTGTTCTGTCTCGTAGTTTTAGTGGCGTTACATAATTGTGTGTGTGTGTCGCATGTGCGTTTCTGTCAAAAAATGGTTTGTCTTTAATGTCTTTGTTTCTGTCCCATAGTAGTTAAAACTTGCAAGACTGTTGTAAATCTCTTTTCAAAATGTTTATATTTTTTCCTGAAGATTTTCAATTTCTTGCATAAATACTTGTAGTATGATGGGGTACATTGTTTTTTTATTGACTTGTTATGTCTGTCGCTTCTTCAAATCGCCCATGATTGTTTCCTTGGATATGTGTTAACGGTTGAGTTACTGATTTGTCCAAATAAACGTCTAGTTTCAAAAGCAAAGAAGGTGGTGTCTGAGAGAGGGAGAAAGTTTATAGTGGCTGTGTGTGTGTTATGCGTTGTGTGTGTGTCGTGTGTGTGCATGCGGTTAGAAGATGTGTTGAACCTGTGGGATGTGTGGGTGTGTGTGTGTGTTGTGGTGTGTGTAAAGATTGGTATCTGAAACTGTGTGTGTGTGTGTATGTGCATGCGTGTAGAAGATTGGTGTCTTGAAATCGTGTTGTCGTGTGTGAGCATAAATTGTGATTTTACAATGTTCTTCTCTAAAGACTGGGACCTAAATGGTTGGATTTTTACGGCTTCTCTAAATACTGGGACCCCACGACACAATTGTTCTTCTCTAACTACTGGGGACCCCACATCAATTGTCTTCTTAAATAATGGGACCCAACATCAATTGCTTCTCTAAATACTGGGAAGACCCCCATCAATTGTCTTCTAAATTAATGGACCCACATCAATTGTCTTCTCTAAATAATGGGACCCCACATCAATTGTATTCTCTAAATACTGGGACCCCACAGCAATTGTCTCAAAATAATGGGGACCCCACATCAATTGTCTCTCTAAAGACTGGACCCACATCAATTGGTATTCTCTAAAGACTAGGACCACACATCAATGTTCTTCTCTAAAGACACTGGACCCCACATCAATTTCCTTCTCTAATAATCAGGACCCCACATCAATTGTCTTCTCTAAATACTGGGACCCCACATCAATGTTTTCTAAATATGGGACCCACATCAATTGTCTTCTAAATACTGGCGCCACCACACATCAATTTTCTTCTCCTAAATACTAGGACCCCACATCAATTGTCTTCTCTAAGGACTGGGACCCCACATCAAATTGTCTTCTCTACAAGACTGGGACCCCACACAATTGTTCTTCTCCTTAAGACTGGGACCCGGTTGTCCAGTGCGGTTGCTTGTCACTGGGCTCGTCCGTCAGGCAGTTGGGCAGTCGCCATATTTTGATACTAACATGGACAAGTGGACACGCGGGTAAAGCACGCACGCACACACACAACACACACACACACTGGCCAGCGTCATCAAATTAGCATTGAAACAGTCACTGGACTGGTTCTGATCTTGATGCGTTACAAACGGCAATAATTCCAATTATGGATATAAGCACTGATGGGAAGAATCTTGGGGAGAAAGCATCTCTAGTTAAAAAAAACCCAAAAAAATATCGGCCAGCCAGCCAGGCCCCACTGATCGGGCCCTCAGCATGATGTTCGCGCATTGCAGGAGGGAGCGGGGGTGTGTTATTTTTGTTGTTTGCCCAATTGTCCGCGAATTCACGGAAATCGCGAAAAAACGAAATTCGCGTTTGCTCTGCAAGGAGGTAGGGACTAGCTCGCAGACATGGGTTAGTTTCACAAGGGCTAACGTTACGTAGCGTGGAGCGCAAAACCGGTACTAAGAAAACCTTGCCGACATTTGCCTCAATAGTTTTGTGCTGTTGTCATCGAGCTAGTTTTTCGCGAACTATCCGTGATCGAGAACTAGCATGGGTGAATACATTTCGTGTTTTTGATTGGTCATTAAAGTTGGTTAAATAATAAAAAAAATTGACCAATCAGACAAGAGCTTGTAATATTCTACCGCAAACACTTTCTAAAGTGTTTCTTAGGCCCGTTTGCGTCCTAGCGTTATTCGCTCGGCGACGTATCCAGAGGGTCGATTTTCTCTAGATAATGGTAGCGAGCGAATAACGCTTACGCCAAAACGGTGCGCCTAGCACAAACACTTTAGAAAGCGTTGCGGAAAAAGAATATTGCAAGCTCTTGTCGGATTGAGTCAAATTTTTAAAATTATTGAACCATACTTTAAGAGACCTATCAAAAACAAGAAATGTATTCCTCTTTCTCTTCTTATTCTCCTTCAGGCAGACAAACTTCAACCCATGCTAGTCACGTGCTATTTCCCCATGATCCTTAAAATAGTTTGTGGCTTGTTACCTCGATGACAGCCACAAAACGTTTGGCAAAAACGCCCCCCGAAAAGAGGTTGTTCTTCAAGTACCGTTTTGCCGATTCGGCCACGTACGTAACGTTACCTTGTGAAACGGACCGCTGCAGGGGCTAGATCCAGCAAGGATTACTCCATCGCACCGCGCATGCGTATTCGTCATAACTTCTTTCCGGTTTTGTCTTTGATTGAAAACGCGAAAACAAGTTTTCATAGAAGAAATTACTAGGCCTAATAGACAAAAGATTTGAAAGTGAACAATCAAAATGCCGAGGCGGATGGACATTGTTCCGCTGAAATTTTCCTACAGAGGAGATTGATGCAGGAGCTCGAATAAGTGGAAGTGAGGATGGTTAGATAGAACTACGAGTCTCTCTCACACTGCGTCTCTGTCAGTCTGTGAGTCTATTCTCTCTCTCTCTCCTCTCTCTCTCTCTTCTCTCTCTCTCTATCTCTCTCTCTCTCCTTCTCTATCTCTCTCTCTCTTTCTCTCTCTATCTCAGACTCTGAGTCTTTCTTCTCTCTCTCTCTATCTCGCTCTCTCTCTCTATCTCTCTCTCTCTCTCTCTCTCTCTCTCTCTCTCTCACTCTTGGCTAGAGATGTGCCAAATCTTATATAATGGTGAGAGCCGTTTTTGCTACCAATTTGTGTCAAAAAACCCTGTAGAGTGGCACAGAGGTAACGCTCGCCTTGATACAATAAAAACCCCAGATCGAAATTTGCGATACAGGACGATTTGTCCTCTCAACTCTCTAGGCTCTACAATAGTTACAGTCTGAACGTGAGTCACCCAGTACACACAACGCCCGAGGCACGCACGCACGCACGCACGACGCACGCACGCCGCACACACAAACACACACTTCCCAGAACGTAACATAATTCGTACGATGCTAAGATTGACTATGTCTGACGTAGAAGGCATTACACACACAACATGCGCCACACACGGACACAAGATCCTATTGTCATTTGCTGAGCGGAAGGGATCGAGATGGAACGTAAATTTAAGACGCTCAGACTCAGAGAGGTATGCGGGGTGCTGTTCCGATATGATCTGATAGCAGAGACAGGGCAAGCTTTGTACTTGTAGTTTATTCTTTGTTGAACGGGTAGCCAATGAAAACTCTTTAAGTAGAGGTTGATGTGGGCAACCAAGTGAAGGAGTGCAGTAATCTAATATAGACAAATGTCATGAACTGACTAGCTTTTGGTTGCCTCGGTCGTGGAGAACGGGGCCGTTATAGAGCTGATTCGCCTGAGTCGATGTATGCAGCCTGGCAGATCTTAGTGATACTATGAATGTGCATGGAAAGGTCTTCATCAAGGAAAGCGCTTCCAAGGTGCAAACATCGTCAGAAAATGGATGTGGAATCACACTCCAAGGGCAATGGTGGAGGGCAGAGAGCTAGAGTCAACGATGGGAAAGCACTCTAAGTGCTTCAGTTCTTTTCATAGTTGATTTAAGCTATTGTTTGACATCCAAGATCCTATCAAGGATCGGAACACTCTGCCC
>CM065690.1:4630127-4640127 GCA_017654935.2 Phymorhynchus buccinoides
GAGTTTCACTCACAACAAAGGAAATAGCTCCAATTAAAAAAAAATTTTTGGTTTTGTTGTTTTTTTAACTGCACTACAAAAAAGAGAAAACGCTTCAACTACAATGAGTGTTCTCCACAGTCCATCACGTAGGCAGTGAAACCTCCCCCCCCCCCCCCCCCCCCCCCCCCCCCCCCCCCTGGGGATTTTTTTGCAGACAGTGTTTTTTGGATAGCTTGGGTCCTAAGAAACTCAATGCAGGTTGTTTGCATCCTGGCAAATTGATCCGGTGGCAATGGTGCGCTCACAAAGTTACGATTTACTGAACCTTGACGCGTCACTGCTGACAGGAGGGTTACCTATATTGTTTGATTTGATAATACTTAGAAAGCATAATTTTTGACAGTCTGACCATTTAGATATTGCAAGCATGCTATCAGGCATCCCTACTATGTTTTTGGCGATAGTGCTCCACTGCCGGCCATTTTGCTATGATTATAAATGAATTTGCGAGTGCACCATCGCTCTAGTATTTCAGCGCTCTAGTTTTGCCATCAAAAGATACTAATATGGCTCTCTTTCAGTTACTGTGTGCACACAGCACACAGGAGAACACAACTCCTTAGGGAAGCAGAAAGCAATGAACGTGAGAGAATGGTTGGCATCTATACCCAAGTGCCCGACGACTATTCGTCAAATCTGCATGGATATCACCGTTGGTGTTACCAAAGATTCACAGACACGGTTAGACTAAGAAAGAGACAGCAGGAAACATGTGACAGTGAAGCCAAACCTCCAAGGACTCCAGCTCCTTCTACCTCATCCTCCAAGGTGTTGCTACCTGCTGACAAGTGCCTCTTTTGTGACAAAGGTCGTGCGCATAGCAAACATGTGACAGTGAAGCCAAACCTCCAAGGACTCCTTCTCCTTCGATCAAGGATCCTTCTACCTCATCCTCTCAGGGTGTTGAAGGAATTACCGTGCTGACAAGTGTACTCTTTTGTGACAAAAGGTACGTGCGCATGGCAAACATGTGACAGTGAAGCCAAACCTCCAAGGACTGCTCAGCTCATTTCTACCCTCGTCCTCCAGGGTGTTGCTACCTGCTGACAAGTGCCTCTTTTGGGACAAATGTCGTGCGCATAGAGAAAACATGTGACAGAAAGAGTTTGAAGCCAAGCTTCACCTCCAAAGGACTCCAGCTCTGGTGTTCTCATCTACCTCATCCTCCAAGGTGTTGCTAGAAACCTGCTGACAAGTGCCTCTTTTGTGACAAAGGTCGTGCGCGTAGAAAGCCCACTCATGTGACAGTGAAGCCAAACCTCCAAGGACTCCAGCTCCTTCTACCTCATCCTCCAAGGTGTTGCTACCTGCTGACAAGTGCCTCTTCTGTGACAAAGGTCGTGCGCATAGCAAACATGTGACAGTGAAGCCAAACCTCCAAGGACTCCAGCTCCTTCTACCTCATCCTCAAACAAGGTGTTTCCTGCTACCTGCTTACAAGTGCCTCTTTTGTATGACAAAAGGTCGTACGCGAGGAGCATAGCAAACATGTGACAGTGAAGACTTGGCCAAACCTCCAAGGACTCCAGCTCCTTCTACCCTCATCCTCCAGACAAGTGCCCTCTTTTGTGAACAAAGGTCGTGCGCATGGCAAACATGCTTGACAGTGAAGCCAAACCTCCAAGGACTTGCTTCCAGCTCCTTCTACCTCTATCCTCCAGGGTGTTGCTACGACTGCTGATCAAGTGCCTCTTTTGTGACAAAGGTCGTGCGCATAGCAAACATGTGACAGTGAAGCAAAAACTCCAAGGACTCCAGCTCCTTCTACCTCATCCTCCAGGGTGTTGCTACCTGCTGACAAGTGCCTCTTTTGTGACAAAGGTCGTGCGCATAGCAAACATGTGACAGTGAAGCCAAACCTCCAAGGACTCCAGCTCCTTCTACCTCATCCTCCAGGGTGTTGCTACCTGCTGACAAGTGCCTCTTTTGTGACAAAGGTCGTGCGCATAGCAAACAGAAGTTGGAAAAACTAGTCAAGTGTGTCACTGAAACTGCTGAGAAATCGATCAAGGATGTTGCAGAACGAAAACAGGATGGCAAAATCCTCTTGAAGATTGAAGGAATTGATTTAGTAGCTAGAGAAGCGCACTACCACCCTTCCTGCAGAAAAGACTACACTCGGACTGATGAACATCATCGGAAGTCTCAAAAAGACACAAGAAGTATGCAAGAACAGACTGCTCACCAAGAGGCATTCAAATACATCGCCCGATATATCAAAGAAAGCATCATTGATTGCTGTAATGTTGAGCGCATGACAATGTTGAAAGAACAATATCAGCATTATCTACTAGAAAATGCCCCTGAATGTTACAACAAAGACTACAAGACGAACAAACTGAAAGACAAGTTGTAGAAAGAGTTTGGCAGCCAACTTCAGTTTTGGCAGCCAAACTATAGGAGCGAACTGGTGTTCTCATCAAATGTCCCAAAAGGCCAAGCAATAGAAACAGCATTTGAGCAGGAGACTGGAGGAAGCAGCCTTGGTGTTGCGACGAATAATCTTGGCAGCCCGGCGTGAAAGCCCACTCATGCCCTGGCCCCCTTCAGCTGACTTCCTCAAGAGTGGTACAATCTGTCCACCTGCAGAAATCAAAGACTTCCTATCCCTTGTTATTACAGGGAAGAAGGACTGCTCAAGAAAGAGTGAACAGATTGCAAACTCGATATCACAAGATATTTGCCAAGCTGCCACAAGAGGTCAGTGGCACATGCCAAAACATCTTCTCCTTGGAATGACTCTGAAGCACATAACAGGGAGTGCAGAAGTAGTCACCCTGGTCCACCGTTATGGCCACTGTCGGCCATACACAACACTTCTTGAACTCGAAACAGCTATGTGCAAACAGGTAGAGCAAAGAGACTCGGTCCTTCCACCATCCATTACCCCTGAAGGAAACTTAGTTACTCATTTAGTATGGGATAACTTTGATCTACGCGAGGAGACCCCATCAGGTGCTGGGACAACCCATACTGCACATGGTCTGATTGTTCAAGACTTGGTACCAGACAAAGACTCCACAGATGCCCTACCTGTGAATACATCAGCCTCACTGTCTCCCTCCTTGCCTGTTGACACAGCTGCTCCCTTGCCTGTTGACATGGGTCTTCTTCACTGAACAACATCAATGTGCTGCGTCACCAGAAGTTCCTTCAGCGCTTTCACAGCGTGACATCATGCGGACTGAACAGCTATCAGGGGATAGATATGAGCTTGCTTCCCCCATGCAGAGACTCTCTGAAAATGCACTTGAGGAGGGTGAACTACCAAACATCTGGCTGTCAGCAAACAAGCAAATGTCCACTGTTTCAGACCCAACAGAAAATGGCTGGGAGCTTGTAGGCGACAGGCTGGAGATCAAGTGGACGAACGGCTACTTTGTGCCGCAGGAACTTGTGAACATTCTTGTGGAGCAGCCACAACAAGGATTAGAGCAACAGGAAGAGGAGCCCAAAGAAGAACAGCCTTTTGAATCAGACTTTGACGACGTTGATGAGTACTTCTTTGATGAAGACTGACTGTACTTAGTTGATGAACACTGACCTTATCACAGTTCTATTCAGTTTCTGCCAAATATTTGCTTCTGATGATGTTGACGAGTATTTGGTTGATTAAGACTGGTAGTACATTATGCGCACAATACCCCCTCTCCCCCTCCCTTGCGAGTGATGCGAATTCAATATAAATGAAAACAATGCGACGCAATATCAGAACATTGCGAATTCAATATTAATGAAAACAATGCGACGCAATACAAAACAATGCGAATTCAATATAAATTAAAACAATGCAATGCAAAACAATGCAGTGCAAACTTTGCCTTCCCTCGAGGTTGGGTTCTCATGTGCCACCACCCTACACCCCCCCCCCCCCCCCCACACACTCCCATACTCGCCCAGCGTCCCCTCTACCCCCCCCCCCCTCCCTTCCCCTTACGCACTACAAGTTGGCTTTCAGCTATTCCCTGATAAAGGAGGGCCGACGACGAAGGAACGACAACGAACAAGACGAAGACAAAGAAGGGGAACAAAGGGGGTGATGATAAAGGGGGTGATGATAAAGGTGATGATAAAGGGGGTGTTGATAAAGGGGTGATGATAAAGGGTGTGATGATAAAGGGGTGATGATAAAGGAGGTGATGATAAAGGGGTGATGATAAAGGGGGTGATGATGAAGGGGGTGATGATAAAGGGGGTGACAAAGGATGATAAAGGTGACTTTACCAACCGTTCGCCAGGGGGTGATGATAAAGGGGGTGATGATAAAGGGGTGATAATAAAGGGGGTGATGATGAAGGGGGTGATAATAAAGGGGGTGATGATAAAGGGGGTGATGAAAAAGGGGGTGATGATAAAGGGGTGATGACAAAGGGGGTGATGATAAAGGGGTGATGATGAAGGGGGTGATGATAAAGGGGGTGATGATAAAGGGGGTGATGATGAAGGGGGTGATGATGAAGGGGGTGATGATAAAGGGGGTGATGGTAAAGGGGGTGATGATAAATTGGGGTGATGATAAAGGGGGTGTTGATAAAGGGGTGATGATAAAGGGTGTGATGATAAAGGGGGTGATGATAAAGGGGGTGATGATAAAGGGGTGATGATAAAGGGGGTGATGATGAAGGGGGTGATGATAAAGGGGGTGATGATAAAGGGGTGATGATAAAGGGGGTGTTGATAAAGGGGTGATGATAAAGGGGTGATGATGATAAAGGGGTGATGATTTCTATTGATGATAAAGGAGGCGAGGGGGTGACGATAAAGGAGACGACAACGAAGAAAGAGATAAAGAAGACAAAAGAAGGTGATGATAAAGGGGGTGATGATAAAGGGGGTGATGATAAAGGGGTGATGATAAAGGGGGTGATGATAAAGGGGGTGATGATAAAGGGGGTGATGATAAAGGGGGTGGGGTGATGATAAAGGGGGGTGATGATAAAGGGGGGTGATGATGATAAAGGGGTGATGATAAAGGGGTGATGATAAAGGGGGTGATGATAAAGGGGTGATGATGAAAGGGGGTGATGATAAAGGGGGTGATGATAAAGGGGGTGATGATAAAGGGGGTGATGACAAAATGATAAAGGGGTGATGATAAAGGGGTGATGATAAAGGGGGTGATGATAAAGGGGGTGATGACAAAGGGGGTGATGATAAAGGGGGTGATGATAAAGGGGGGTGATGATAAAGGGGGTGATGATAAAGGGGGTGATGATAAAGGGGGTGATGAAAGGGGGTGATGATAAAGGGGGTGATGATAAAGGGGGTGATGATAAAGGGGGTGATGATAAAGGGGGTGGGGTGATGATAAAGGGGGTGATGATAAAAGGGGTGATGATAAAGGGGTGATGGGGGTGATGATAAAGGGGTGATGATAATGTGATGATAAAGGGGTGATGGGTGATGATAAAGGGGGTGGTGATGATGATAAAGGGGGTGATGATAAAGGGGTGATGATAAAGGGGGTGATGAAAGGGGGTGATGATAAAGGGGGTGATGATAAAGGGGGTGATGATAAAGGGGATAATAAAGGGGGTGTGATGATAAAGGGGTGATGATAAAGGGGGTGATGATAAAGGGGGTGATGATAAAGGGGGTGATGACAAAGGGGGTGATGATAAAGGGGGTGATGATAAAGGGGGTGATGATAAAGGGGGTGATGATAAAGGGGTGATGACAAAGGGGGTGAGGGGTGATGAAAGGGGGTGATGACAAAGGGGGTGATGATAAAGGGGGTGATGATAAAGGGGGTGATGATAAAGGGGTGATGATAAAGTGGATGTGATGATAAAGGGGGTGATGATAAAGGGGGTGATGATAAAGGGGTGTGATGATGATGAAAGGGGGTGATGATAAAGGGGTGGGGGTGATGATAAAGGGGGTGATGATAAAGGGGTGATGATGATAAAGGGGGTGTGATGATAAAGGGGGTGATGATAAAGGGGGGTGATGATAAAGGGGGTGATGATAAAGGGGGTGATGATAAAGGGGGTGATGATAAAGGGGGTGATGATAAAGGGGGTGATGATAAAGGGGGTGATGATAAAGGGGGTGATGATAAAGGGGGTGATGATAAAGGGGTGATGATGATGATAAGGGGGTGATGATAAAAGGGGTGATGATAAAGGGGGTGATGATAAAGGGGTGATGATAAAGGGGGTGATGATGATGATAAAGGGGTGATGATAAAGGGGTGTGATAAAGGGGTGATAAAGGGGTGATGATAAAGGGGGTGATGATAAAGGGGTGATGATAAAGGGGGTGATGATAAAGGGGTGATGATAAAGGGGGTGATGATGATAAAGGGGGTGATGATAAAGGGGGTGATGATAAAGGGGGTGATGATAAGGGGGTGATGATAAAGGGGGTGATGATAAAGGGGGTGATGATAAAATGGGGGTGATGATAAAGGGGGTGATGATAAAGGGGTGATGATAAAGGGGGTGATGATAAAGGGGGTGATGATAAAGGGGGTGATGATAAAGGGGGTGATGATGATAAAGGGGGTGATGATAAAGGGGTGATGATAAAGGGGGTGATGATAAAGGGGGTGATGATAAAGGGGGTGATGATAAAGGGGGTGATGATAAAGGGGGTGATGATAAAGGGGTGATGATAAAGGGGGTGATGATAAAGGGGGTGATGATAAAGGGGGTGATGATAAAGGGGGTGATGATAAAGGGGGTGATGATAAAGGGGGTGATGATAAAGGGGGTGATGATGATAAAAGATAAAGGGGTGATGATAAAGGGGGTGATGATAAAGGGGGTGATGATAAAGGGGGTGATGATAAAGGGGGTGATGATAAAGGGGGTGATGATAAAGGGGGTGATGATAAATGATAAAGGGGTGATGATAAAGGGGGTGATGATAAAGGGGGTGATGATAAAGGGGGTGATGATAAAGGGGGTGATGATAAAGGGGGTGATGATAAAGGGGGTGATGATAAAGGGGGTGATGATAAAGGGGGTGATGATAAAGGGGTGATGATAAAGGGGGTGATGATAAAGGGGGTGATGATAAAGGGGGTGATGATAAAGGGGTGATGATAAAGGGGTGATGATAAAGGGGGTGATGATAAAGGGGTGATGATAAATGATGATAAAAATAAAGGGGGTGATGATAAAGGGGGTGTGATGATAAAGGGGGTGATGATAAAGGGGGTGATGATAAAGGGGGTGATGATAAAGGGGGTGATGATAAAGGGGTGATGATAAAGGGGGTGATGATAAAGGGGGTGATGGGTGATAGGGGGTGTTGATAAAGGGGGTGATGATAAAAGGGGTGATGATGATAAAGGGGGTGATGATAAAAGGGGTGATGATAAAGGGGGTGATGATAAAGGGGTGATGATAAAGGGGGTGATGATAAAGGGGGTGATGATAAAGGGGGTGATGATAAAGGGGGTGATGATGATGATGACAAAGGGGGTGATGATAAGGGGGTGATGATAAAGGGGGTGATGATAAAGGGGGTGATGATGAAGGGGGTGATGATAAAGGGGGTGATGATAAAGGGGTGATGATAAAGGGGGTGATGATGATGATAAAGGGGGTGATGATAAAGGGGGTGATGATAAAGGGGGTGATGATAAAGGGGTGATGAGGGGGTGATGATAAAGGGGTGATAAAGGGGGTGATGGTAAAGGGGGTGAGGGGGTGATGATAAAGGGGGATGATAAATGATGATAAAGGGGGTGATGATAAAAGGGGGTGATGATAAAGGGGGTGATAAAGGGGTGATGATAAAGGGGGTGATGATGATGAAAAAGGGGGTGATGATAAAGGGGGTGATGATAAAGGGGGTGATGATAAAGGGGTGATGATAAAGGGGGTGATGATGAAGGGGGTGATGATAAAGGGGGTGATGATAAAGGGGGTGATGATAAATAAAGGGGGGTGATGATGATAAAGGGGGGTGATGAGGGGGTGATGATAAAAGGGGGTGATGATAAAGGGGGTGATGATAAAGGGGGTGATGATAAAGGGGGTGATGATAAAGGGGGTGATGATAAAGGGGGTGATGATAAAGGGGGTGATGATAAAGGGGGTGATGATAAAGGGGGTGATGATAAAGGGGGTGATGATAAAGGGGGTGATGATAAAGGGGGTGATGATAAATGATAAAGCGGGTGATGATAAAGGGGGTGATGATAAAGGGGGTGATGATAAAGGGGGTGATGATAAAGGGGGTGATGATAAAGGGGTGATGATAAAGGGGGGTGATGATAAAGGGGGTGTGATGATAAAGGGGGTGATGATAAAGGGGGTGATGATAAAGGGGGTGATGATAAAGGGGGTGGGGTGATGATAAAGGGGGTGATGATAAAGGGGGTGATGATAAAGGGGGTGATGATAAAGGGGGGATAAAGGGGGTGATGATAAAGGGGGTGATGATAAAGGGGGTGATAAATGATGAAAAGGGGGTGATGATAAAGGGGGTGATGATAAAGGGGTGATGATAAAGGGGGTGATGATAAAGGGGTGTGATAAAGGGGGTGATAAAGGGGTGATGATAAAGGGGGTGATGATAAAGGGGGTGATGATAAAGGGGGTGATGATAAAGGGGGTGATGATAAAAATGACAAAGGGGTGATGATAAAGGGGTGATGACAAAGGGGGGTGATGATAAAGGGGGTGTGATAAAGGGGTGATGATAAAATGATAAAGGGGTGATGATAAAGGGGGTGATGATAAAGGGGGTGGTGATGATAAAGGGGGTGATGATAAAGGGGTGATGATAAAGGGGTGATGATAAAGGGGGATGATAAAGGGGGGTGATGATAAAGGGGTGATGATAAAGGGGTGATGATAAAGGGGGTGATGATAAAGGGGGTGGGGTGATGATAAAGGGGTGATGATAAAGGGGGTGATGATAAAGGGGGTGATGATAAAGGGGTGATGATAAAGGGGTGATGATAAAGGGGGTGATGATAAAGGGGTGATGATAAAGGGGGTGATGATAAAGGGGTGATGATAAAAGGGGGTGATGATAAAGGGGTGATGATAAAGGGGTGATGATAAAGGGGTGTGATGATAAAATGATAAAGGGGGTGATGATAAAGGGGGGTGATGATAAAGGGGGTGATGATAAAGGGGTGATGATAAAGGGGTGATGATAAAGGGGGTGATGATAAAGGGGGTGATGATAAAGGGGTGATGATAAAGGGGTGATGATAAAGGGGGTGATGATAAAGGGGGTGATGATAAAGGGGGTGATGATAAAGGGGGTGATGATAAAGGGGGTGATGATAAATGGGGGTGAGGGGTGATGATAAAGGGGGTGATGATAAAGGGGTGATGATAAAGGGGGGGTGATGATGATAAAGGGGGTGATGATAAAGGGGTGTGATGATAAAGGGGGGATGATAAAGGGGGTGATGATAAAGGGGGTGATGATAAAGGGGTGATGATAAAGGGGGTGATGATAAAGGGGGTGATGATAAAAGGGGGTGATGATAAAGGGGTGATGATAAAGGGGGTGATGATAAAGGGGGGGTGAGGGGGTGATGACAAAGGGGGTGATGATAAAGGGGTGATGATAAAGGGGGTGTGATGATAAAGGGGGTGATGATAAAGGGGGTGATGATAAAGGGGTGATGACAAAGGGGGTGATGATGATAAAGGGGGGTGATGATAAAGGGGGTGTGAGGGGGTGATAAAGGGGGTGATGATAAAGGGGGTGATGGGGGTGATGATAAAGGGGGGGGTGATGATGATAAAGGGGGTGATGATAAAGGGGTGATGATAAAGGGGGTGATGATAAAGGGGGTGATGATAAAGGGGGTGATGATAAAGGGGGTGATGATAAAGGGGGTGATGATAAAGGGGGTGATGATAAAGGGGGTGATGATAAAGGGGGTGATGATAAAGGGGGTGATGATAAAGGGGGGTGATGATAAAGGGGGTGATGATAAAGGGGTGATGATAAAGGGGGTGATGATAAAGGGGTGATGACA
>CM065690.1:4642627-4663194 GCA_017654935.2 Phymorhynchus buccinoides
CACCTCACACCACTCTGCAGACCAGAACTCCAACCCCACGTCGCAATAAAACGAAATAGGACACGATGATGACATTAGGATTACATGAAATGACGCCAAGATGAAAACAGAGATACACCAAAACTAACTGAGTTAAAATATTAGGTGAGAACATGAACTGGTAAGGATGCAAGAGCTGGAAAGGAAGCAGGGGTTTGAATTTTATAGCCTTTTACTTAGCTCTATAAACTGCTGCACGGTTTTGAATATTTGTTCGTTTTCTGACGCTGATAAACTTTGATCGCCAAAGAGTAGGGTGTAGGTGTTAGTGATGCATGGGTTAAGTGTTGAGTGTTTCTCTCTCTCTCTCTATCTCTCTTTGTTTACTTTGTCATATCTTGTATTATCATGCATGTTCATATTATTATTATCTGTTTGCCTTATCGTTTTGTATTGGTCTTGTTTCCGTCTCAAGGACAGATTGCAAAAACAGGCCTGGCCTAAAATATCAATCCTTGCGTAATAAAGTTGTCAAGTGTCAAGTCTCTCTCTCTCTCTCTCTCTCTCTCTCTCTCTCTCTCTCTCTCTCTCTCTCTCTCTCTCTCTCTCTCTCTCTCTCTCTCTCTCTCTCTCTCTCTCTCTCTCTCTCTCTCTCTCTCTCTCTCTCTCTCTCTCTCTCTCTCTCTCTCTCTCTCTCTCTCTCTCTCTCTCTCTCTCTCTCTCTCCCTCTCTCTCTCTCTCTCTCTCTCTCTCTCTCTCTCTCTCTCTCTCTCTCTCTCTCTCTCTCTCTCTCTCTCTCTCTCTCTCTCTCTCTCTCTCTCTCTCTCTCTCTCTCTCTCTCTCTCTCTCTCTCTCTCTCTCTCTCTCTCTCTCTCTCTCTCTCTCTCTCTCTCTCTCTCTCTCTCTCTCTCTCTCTCTCTCTCTCTCTCCCCCCACCCCACCCTGCCAGCCTGTGTGGTCAAGCATGCGTATGCATGCGCATGTGTATTGCTTGTGTGTATGAGTCAGCGCGCGGGCGCGCGCGCGTGTGTGTATGTGTGTGTGTGTCTGTCTGTGTTCAAGTTATTAGTATATGTGCGCCCCGTGTCGGGCCCGTATGTGTGTGTCTTGTTGGTGGGTTTTTTCTTGTCTGGTTTAAACATGTTGTTGTCGGAAAACAAAATGCAATACAATACAAGACGACTGATGCAAACAACAAGCAGAGCTTATTATAGACAAACAATGAATAATATCGAGGGCTTGGAGTCATCACCCCCTTTGTCATCACCAAATTCATCATCACCCCCTTTATCATCACCTTTATCATCACCCCCTTTATCATCCACCTTTATCATCACCCCCTTTATCACCACCTTTATCATCACCCCCTTTATCATCACCCCCTTTATCATCACCCCCTTTATCATCACCCCCTTTATCATCACCCCCTTTATCATCACCCCCTTTATCATCACCCCCTTTATCATCACCCCCTTTATCATCACCCCCTTTATCATCACCCCCTTTTCATCCTTTATCATCACCCCCTTTATCATCACCCCCTTTATCATCACCCCCTTTATCATCACCCCCTTTATCATCACCCCCTTTATCATCACCCCCTTTATCATCACCCCCTTTATTATCACCCCATTTATCATCACCCCTTTATCTTTATCTTGAGATAGTCCATTGACATATTATTGAACTTATTACGAAAACTAATAACTTGTATTAAAAAAAAGACTGCTGAAATATAAAAAGCAAAACCCCCTTTTTATATTTCTGCAGTCATTGTTTGATACAAGTTATTAGTTTTTGTAATAAATCCAATACTACGTCAATGGACTATCTAAAGATAGTCCGTTTTTTTAGATAGTCCGTTTTGACTCCAAGCCATCGTGACCAGCCCTTAATTTTATGAAGTTCTACTAAAGCTTAAGTGGGAAACTAAATGTTGTTACTTTCTAAATTCAGTAAACCGATTTACTTAATTTAGAAAGTAACAACGTTTAGTTTCCCACTTAAGCTTTAGTAGACCTTCATAACATTAAGCACAGGTGTGCTCGTGTGTGTCTGTGTGTTCACGCTGTGTTCTTCCCGCGCTGACATGTCCAGGCGAAGCCAGTGGCCTTGACCCTGAGGGCACCACGGACAGCCAGGGGTCAGTATCCATCTCACAAGTGACCAGCGAGCAACTGGACAACTGACTGACCAGCCATGCAGTGACAAGCCACCGCACTGGACAGTCGGGTCCCAGTCTTTAGAGAAGACGTTAAAAATATCCCATTGATGTCGGGTCCCTGTATTTAGAAAAGACATTGTAAAAACCAACCATTGATGTGGGGTCCCAGTCTTTAGAGATGGAGGGCCTGCTCTCCATAGCCTGGGACCTTCAGTCATATCTTCACACAGGACCTGCTGTCCATAGCCTGGGACCTTCAGCCATCTCTTCACACAGGACCTGCTGTCCATAGCCTGGGACCTTCAGCCATCTCTTCACACAGGACCTGCTGTCCATAGCCTGGGACCTTCAGCCATCTCTTCACACAGGACCTGCTGTCCATAGCCTGGGACCTTCAGCCATCTCTTCACACAGGACCTGCTGTCCATAGCCTGGGACCTTCAGCCATCTCTTCACACAGGACCTGCTGTCCATAGCCTGGGACCTTCAGCCATCTCTTCACACAGGACCTGCTGTCCATAGCCTGGGACCTTCAGCCATCTCTTCACACAGGACCTCCTCTCCATAGCCTGGGACCTCCAGCCATCTCTTCACACAGGACCTGCTGTCCATAGCCTGGGACCTCCAGCCATCTCTTCACACAGGACCTGCTGTCCATAGCCTGGGACCTTCAGCCATCTCATCACACAGGACCTGCTGTCCATAGCCTGGGACCTTCAGCCATCTCTTCACACAGGACCTGCTGTCCATAGCCTGGGACCTCCAGCCATCTCTTCACACAGGACCTGCTGTCCATAGCCTGGGACCTCCAGCCATCTCTTCACACATGACCTGCTGTCCATAGCCTGGGACCTTCAGCCATCTCTTCACACAGGACCTGCTGTCCATAGCCTGGGACCTCCAGCCATCTCTTCACACAGGACCTGCTGTCCATAGCCTGGGACCTTCAGCCATCTCTTCACACAGGACCTGCTGTCCATAGCCTGGGACCTCCAGCCATCTCTTCACACAGGACCTGCTGTCCATAGCCTGGGACCTTCAGCCATCTCTTCACACAGGACCTGCTGTCCATAGCCTGGGACCTCCAGCCATCTCTTCACACAGGACCTGCTGTCCATAGCCTGGGACCTTCTGCCATCTCTTCACACAGGACCTGCTGTCCATATCCTGGGACCTTCAGTCATCTCTTCACACAGGACCTCCTCTCCATAGCCTGGGACCTTCAGCCATCTCTTCACACAGGACCTGCTGTCCATAGCCTGGGACCTTCAGCCATCTCTTCACACAGGACCTGCTGTCCATAGCCTGGTACCTTCAGCCATCTCTTCACACAGCGCTCTCATGGTAAGCCACTGTAGAACGGTACTACTTCTTTTTCTTCGATCACTCAGACAGTTTCCTGTCAATTATGAGTGCAAATGCGTCATGCTGCCGCTATGCGCCTAACTAAGAAAATAATAGTTAGGCCCAGCAAGTCCGACTTCGACTGGGGGAAATCTTTTTGAAAGTGTTTCGTGAAAAAAAAAAAGAGGCAAGAGAATGGACCGGTAAGGCAGAAAGATAATAGATGACAGTAAGCAAAGGGAAAAGGCAGAGTCAAAGAGAGTGACAGATTAGAGGAAGTTAAAAGCACAGAACTTCCAGAAGGTGGGGGAACTATTTATGCCAAAAGACACCCCCCCCCCCCCCGGTATCCCCACGGGGGAGGGGGGGGGGGGGGGGGCGATACAACAATCTTCTTCTGTGTTCCCAGGCCAAAATGCCATCATTGACAAAGTCACTGATCTCCCCGCTGCGTGCAGCCGACATAGTCTGAACTCGGAGATCAAAGGCGAACAATTAATTGGAAGTTTTTGTATTTTATATTTAGAGACAGGAGAATGGGCCAATAATTCAGAAAGATAGTAGATGACAGTAAGCAAAGAGAAAAGGCAAGAGTCAAAGAGAGTGACAGATTAGAGGAAGTTACAAGCACAAATCTTCCAGAAGGTGGGGGAACTATTTTTTCGAAAGACCCCCACACCCCCAGTATCCCCACGGGAAGAGACTTGTGCAGGTGGCGGGGTCGTCCAGCTCCTCGTATGTAGGCACGAGGCATCCACCCACTGCCCCTATTGGCCTTTGCAAAGAACATCTTTTGCAAAAGTGAATGTCTTTGGTGGGTGGGGGGAGATGGTTGCGCACTGACCAAACAAGGGCATAACTCTCGCCAATAACCCTATTTGAGGCCACTGGGTGGCTGCCTTTTGCAAGAGCAAATGCTTTTTTGGATACTGACCAACAAGGGATTAACTCTTGCCGTCAAGGGCGTTAATAACCCTAGTTGCAGTGGCCAATAGATGAACCGAATATGTATAAAGGTCGGTTTGTTTGTGTACTGTTGAAAAAATGGTGTTTTACGTCCTCTCGGTCTGGAACAGACACATATGTGACATTTGTAAATGCAAAGATGGTGGGAACAATACTGGAGGCAATGCCCGGAGGCAGTGCAACACCAGTAGAGTCCCGATTTTTTAACAATACAGATAGGTGTAGCGGTAACCAGGACGGGGGAGAGGGGATGGGGGTAAGATGTGAAGGGAAGGGGAGGTATGGGGCGTGACGGGCAACGGACATGTCTGCCGCCCGGTTCAGCCGCTCGGGAACTTATCTGCCGCTCGGCGATCCACTAGTTACAATTTATGATGTGCTTGGTTTTTGTTGTTGTTGTTGACTGTCGTCTAGGCGTGATGCCTCATGCAGTTGAGTGGGCACCCGTATTGTAGCTTACTGATGTTTGTTATCCTTTAACTTTTTTTTACTAGACCCTACAAGCAAAGCGGAAGGCTGACGTTTCCAGCACTGTCTAGACTTAGACAGATTGACCCACCACGATTAAGTCCCTTGGTTTTTTTTTCTGGGTAGCTGTGACCCACATATAAATGTCCCCAACTTCAAACTGAGGCTGCTCTTTAAAGTTATGTTTCACTTTCAATTGGGGGGCCATTTGTATGGGAGTCCCACCTGGTCAAAACAAGATTTCTTACCATCTATAAGAGGGAAAACACGTGACACCCGTGATTTTGACACGTGATCTGGTGAGTCTTTAAGGGCTATCTGTAGTGTGCAATGATGGTGTCATGTTACATATAAGTTGTCTCTATGTTTTGTATGTATTCCCCTCAGGTGGTTGGGGCCACGTTCACCGCATGGAGGCAGGCCGCACCCCAAGGGACCTACCGTACGGGCAGAACTGAGGGAAGGCTTCCCCCCCCCCCCCTCCCAGTAGGTCGTCCACAACTGCGCTTCAAAGATGTGGGCAAACGACGGGACTTGAAGAGCACAGGCATGGATCCAAACAACTGGGAAAACGTCGCAGTCTCCCCCAGAGAACGTGAGAGCAGTCGTCAAGAAAGGGACTGCCCTAGCTGAAGCCAACAGAGCGGATCAGGTCGCTGACAGAACAGAAGGGCCGCAAGGAAGGACAGGGACTGCCCTAGCTGAAGCCAGCAGAGCGGATCAGATCGCTGACAGAACAGAAGGGCCGCAAGGAAGGAAAGGGACTGCCCTAGCTGAAGCCAGCAGAGCGGATCAGGTCGCTGACAGAACAGAAGGGCCGCAAGGAAGGACAGGGACTGCCCTAGCTGAAGCCAGCAGAGCGGATCAGTGCTTAATTTTATGAAGTTCTACTAAAGCTTAAGTGGGAAACTAAGCGTTGTTACTTTCTAAATTAAGTAAATCGGTTTACTTAATTTAGAAAGTAACAACGTTTAGTTTCCCACTTAAGCTTTAGTAGAACTTCATAACATTAAATGCAGGTCGCTGACAGAACAGAAGGGCCGCAAGGAAGGACAGGGCCCAGAGCTGCCTCCTCAGCCAGACCACCTTCCCCTGTTGGCCTGCATCCAGTGTGGAAGAGACTGCCGCTTCCAGAGTTGGCCTTTTCAGGCACTGGAGACAATGCTCCACATGTATAGTCCGCACCGTACTGAAGACAATGAGTGATGCTCCACATGTATAGTCCGCACCGTACTGAAGACAATGAGTGATGCTCCACATGTATAGTCCGCACCGTACTGAAGACAATGAGTGATGCTCCACATGTATAGTCCGCACCGTACTGAAGACAATGAGTGATGCTCCACATGTATAGTCCGCACCGTACTGAAGACAATGAGTGATGCTCCACATGTATAGTCCGCACCGTACTGAAGACAATGAGTGATGCTCCACATGTATAGTCCGCACCGTACTGAAGACAATGAGTGATGCTCCACATGTATAGTCCGCACCGTACTGAAGACAGTGAGTGATGCTCCACATGTATAGTCCGCACCGTACTGAAGACAATGAGTGATGCTCCACATGTATAGTCCGCACCGTACTGAAGACAATGAGTGATGCTCCACATGTATAGTCCGCACCGTACTGAAGACAGTGAGTGATGCTCCACATGTATAGTCCGCACCGTACTGAAGACAGTGAGTGATGCTCCACATGTATAGTCCGCACCGTACTGAAGACAGTGAGTGATGCTCCACAGAGCTGCAACACCATCATCTTGCCAGATGGAAGGAGGATAGCTTTTATGTCATTTTTTCATGTTGAGATGGGGACTTCCTGAATCGCCATTTCCCGTATCGCCTTCTGAAGTGACACGTTATGAACTTAGTGCCATTTCGCCTTTTTTTCATTGCTGCGTGCCCTTGTCTTCTTCAGACACACTCTGTCTATCTGTCTATATCTCTTTCTATTCTCTCTCTCTGTCTGTCTTTCTCTATCTCTCTATCTGTCTTTCTCTATCTCTCCGTCTGTCTTTCTCTATCTCTCTGTCTGTCTTTCTCTATATCTCTGTCTCTTTCCCTCTCTCTATTTCTTTCTCTCTTTCTCTCTCTCTGTCTTTCTCTATCTCTCTGTCTGTCTATCTCTCTTTCTTTCTTTCTCTCTCTGTCTGTCTCTTTCTCTCTCTCTCCCCCCCCTCTCTCTTTCTCTCTCCCCCCCCTCTCCCCTCCCCCCCCCTCTCTCTCTCTCTCTGTCTGTCTCTCTCCCTCTGTTTCTCTCTATATCTGTCTCTCTCTCTCTCTCTCTCTCTGTCTCTCTCTCTCTCTCTCTCTGTTTGTCTCTATCTCTCTCTCTCTCTTCTCTCTCTCTCTCTGAGTGCATGTGAGTGAGTGAGTGTGCGTGCGTATGGCAGATTGATTTGATTGGTAATATTAGACTGGGTGACGTTTTACTGAATGCCAGAAATGGATTGAAGTGAAGGAGTGAAGTAAAGAAGGCGAAATGGTGCTAAGAAGAAGGCGACTTCCAACTGCTGGACAGCACTGCTATCTAACCACCAACTGCTGGACAGCACTGCTATCTAACCACCAACTGATGGACAGCACTGCTATCTAACCACCAACTGCTGGACAGCACTGCTATCTAACCACCAACTGCTGGACAGCACTGTTATCTAACCACCAACTGCTGGACAGCACTGTTATCTAACCACCAACTGCTGGACAGCACTGTTATCTAACCACCAAAAAGGGGCGTTCCCCGCCATGTGGCGAAATGGGAAATGGTGATTCGGTACCTCCCCCAGTTGAACGCTGGTAAAGACATTGAAGCGTGTTTTGTAATACCTGGTCGAACTTTACGTGGTGACAGTCTTGAGATGACCATAGCTGTCGACGGGACTATACATGACTGAGTGAATTGTATTTTGAATGTTGGATCTGTGTTGAGACTTTGTACCATCGGTGTAGGGGTTCTACTGATATTGTATTATATACAGGCTGTCTCAGACTTTGTACCATCGGTGTAGGGGTTCTACTGATATGTTGTATTATGCACAGGCTGTCTCAGACTTTGTACCATCGGTGTAGGGGTTCTACTGATGTGTTGTATTGTGCACAGGGTTTCTCAGACTTTGTACCATCGGTGTAGGGGTTCTACTGATATGTTGTATTATGCACAGGCTGATATGTTGTATTGTGTTCTCAGACTTTGTACCATCGGTGTAGGGGTTCTACTGATATGTTGTATTGTGCACAGGGTGCCTCGTACAAAAATGAAACCCACTAAATTGGCAATGACAAATAATTTACAAAATATTTCGATTTTTGGGGGTTAACCGGGTTGTAAAGCAGATTCGATGCATGAAAGATCACAACAATTGTACACCCAGCATGATTTAGGATTACCCAATGTAAAATTAATTTTGAATCTGATTTACATTTTTGATGATTTTTGCAATGCGTGTGTGCAGAACTTCTGCCTGTCAGTATAGATGGACTATCAAAAGATAGTCCGTTTTGACTCCAAGCCATCGAAACGGAGTCGGTAGGCCTACTAAGGAGTAGAATATAGGGAGACAGTGCCTCTGTTGACGGAAAGGACCCTTGTTGTGACCCTTACATTGACCCTTGTTGTGACCCTCCAGTGCTTCATGACGCACACAGGGCACCGTGTTCTGCCGTACATATTTGTAGGGATAAAGTTAGAAGGTAGTACAGTGGAACATCCCTATGTAGACCTCCCCTATAACACTCCCTCCAAAAGGCGACCCCCAAAATGTGTTTTTTTATATACCGATTTCCCCCTATTCATATCCAGGCTACTGGGTGTCCACCTCCCAATTAAGACCCCTCCCTATAAGACCTTTTTGTGGCTGAGTTGTCAAGGTCAGTGAGGTTCCACTGTATGGGTCCCATTCCTTTTGTGGTGGTACCGTTCTGGTTTGGATCCGATGGAAGTGAATTCCAACTGACAGAACGTCCAGTCCATGTTACACGCAGGGCACAGTGTGTTAGTGATGGAAGTGAATTCCAACTGACTGAACGTCCAGTCCATGTTAGACGCAGGGCACAGTGTGTTAGTGATGGAAGTGAATTCCAACTGACTGAACGTCCAGTCCATGTTAGACGCAGAGCACAGTGTGTTGCAGCTTGTAGTCATTCTGATGATTTTAGGTTTCTGTACATGTGAACGTTTTCACTCGTTCCCCATAGGGCACAGTGTTATGGTGTGTAGGGATCATTGGGGCATGGTGTGTAGGGATCATTGGGGCATGGTGTGTAGGGATCATTGGGGCATGGTGTGTAGGGATCATTGGGGCATGGTGTGTAGGGATCATTGGGGCATGGTGTGTAGGGATCATTGGGGCATGGTGTGTAGGGATCATTGGGGCATGGTGTGTAGGGATCATTGGGGCATGGTGTGTAGGGATCATTGGGGCATGGTGTGTAGGGATCATTGGGGCAGTGTGTAGGGATCATTGGAGCATGGTGTGTAGGGATCATTGGGGCACGGTGTGTAGGGATCATTGGGGCATGGTGTGTAGGGATCATTGGGGCACAGTGTGTAGGGATCATTGGGGCATGGTGTGTAGGGATCATTGGGGCATGGTGTGTAGGGATCATTGGGGCATGGTGTGTAGGGATCATTGGGGCACAGTGTGTAGGGAGCATGGTGTGTAGGGATCATTGGGGCACGGTGTGTAGGGATCATTGGGGCATGGTGTGTAGGGATCATTGGGGCACAGGTGTGTTACAGCTTGTAATCATTCTGGTCCTTCATGAGAGCGGCTTAGACATTCACAACGGGGATTTGGGGAGTTGTCCAAACCATTTCGACTGTCTGGTGTCTAACACTCCTGACCAGGGGGCCTGATGACTTGAGGTCTCTGTACATACTATGTTGACTGTCTGGTGTCTAATTCGCACTCCTGACCAGGGGGCCTGATGACTTGAGGTCCAATGTACATACTATGTTGACTGTCTGGTGTCTAATTCGCACTCCTGACCAGGGGGCCTGATGACTTGAGGTCCAATGTACATACTATGTTGACTGTCTGGTGTCTAATTCGCACTCCTGACCAGGGGGCCTGATGACTTGAGGTCCAATGTACATACTATGTTGACTGTCTGGTGTCTAATTCGCACTCCTGATGACTTGAGGTCCAATGTACATATGTTGGGGCCTGATGACTTGAGGTCCAATGTACATACTATGTTGACTGTCTGGTGTCTAATTCGCACTCCTGACTAGGGGGCCTGATGACTTGAGGTCCAATGTACATACTATGTTGACTGTCTGGTGTCTAATTTCCTGACTAGGGGGGCCTGATGACTTGAGGTCCAATGATACTATGTTGACTGGGGTCTAATTCGCACTCCTGACTAGGGGGACTTGACTTGAGGTCCAATGTACATACTATGTTGACTGTCTGGTGTCTAATTCGCACTCCTGACTAGGGGGCCTGATGACTTGAGGTCAATGTACATACTATGTTGACTGTCTGGTGTCTATTCACACTCCTCTAGGGGGCCTGATGACTTGAGGTCCAATGTACATACTATGTTGACTGTCTGGTGTCTAATTCACACTCCTGACTAGGGGGGCCTGATGACTTGAGGTCCAATGTACATACTATGTTGACTGTCTGGTGTCTAATTCACACTCCTGACTAGGGGGCCTGATGACTTGAGGTCCAATGTACATACTATGTTGACTGTCTGGTGTCTAATTCACACTCCTGACTAGGGGGCCTGATGACTTGAGGTCCAATGTACATACTATGTTGACTGTCTGGTGTCTAATTCACACTCCTGACTAGGGGGCCTGATGACTTGAGGTCCAATGTACATACTATGTTGACTGTCTGGTGTCTAATTCACACTCCTGACTAGGGGGGCCTGATGACTTGAGGTCCAATGTACATACTATGTTGACTGTCTGGTGTCTAATTCACACTCCTGACTAGGGGGGCCTGATGACTTGAGGTCCAATGTACATACTATGTTGACTGTCTGGTGTCTAATTCACACTCCTGACTAGGGGGGCCTGATGACTTGAGGTCCAATGTACATACTATGTTGACTGTCTGGTGTCTAATTCACACTCCTGACTAGGGGGGCCTGATGACATGGTGATAGCTCGCTGTGTTGCCGTAGGGAAATAGAAATATCTTGTGAGTATATCTTGTGCAGACCTTAATATCGCTGTTGCCATGGGGACAAATGTTCAGATGTATAGAGAGACCTTTAATGTGAGACACAGGACACGTCTAGTCGCAAATTCTTTCAAACGACTTTATTTGCCATGTTGAAAAAATGTAATAAATACAATTGAAACGTCAGTGTTTGCAGGCTTTTGTTAAAAAATTAACATAGGGGTGGTTAGTTGAAATCATCAACTTATACTTAGAATACATTTCTGATTTTTTAAAATACTAAAAATGGTCGATTTATGCATTTTTTACAAGAAAAAAACTAAAAACAAATCAATTTTATGTATATAAGTCCAATTTTTCAATTTCTACTAACCACCCCTTTCGTCAAAAAATGTATGTAAAGATCAACTATCTACATGGTTTGAACTAACCACCCCATGGTTAAAAAAAATCAAAAGAAAATGCTAATTTCTTAAAAACAATCTACCCTACCCTGCCCTCCCCTAGAATTTTTTTAGTCAAGAGCTAAATTATCTACATGGTTTGAACCAACCACCCTCTGTCTGGAACTCTCAAAAACTATCCCTGAACCACTTGACCCCTCAAGTTATAAAACCTGGACCCCCAAAAGTAGGACCCAATGTCTGAACTGGAGATGGATCTCTTTGCCAGAGATTCAATACAGGCCGTCATCAGGACTTAAAATGTTCCATTTCTTTTTCTGACCCCAAAAGGACCGTGTCTGAAACTGTTCAGAGCATACTAATTCAGGGCGTTTTTGAAGGAATAGTGTGTAGTAGGCCTTAGGCGGTCCTACAACTTGTGCATCAAATTGGAGTTAAACAATATGAATAGGTACAACACTATAGTAACTCCCCTTTGATGCACAAGTTCTGGAACAGCCTGTTAATCTAAGGCCAACACCAGTATTCCTCCTAAACCTACAGTTCTAGTGGAAAGCAACATTTATTATTGGGAGCAAAATTTTTTGGTTAATCTCTGCGAGGGCATTCTACATCCCTAGTTCAGACCTTGGCTCCTTCCTGAGCCACAGAAGGGACTGTTGCTCTTGCTACCTACATACCTAACAATCCATCTAACCTAGCCTATCTTCCTACATATTCTATAGGACTCTATTAGGAGAGAAAGGGAGTAGTTTCTACCCTCCTCCAAGCCTAACAAAAAACAAAAGAACAACATCCCAAAACGCAAAACAACCACCCTCTGCCTACCTACCTACCTATCTACCAACCTATCTAACCTAACCAGAGCTTCAGTTTGTTTTCAAACCCCACGGGCCATATGACCCCAGATTACAGAAAATGACGGGTCAATGTCCAAAATAATGGGCCAATAATGTGTCTCTGGAGTATTGCACTTAAATTCTGTGGCAGACTTCGTGAGTCAGATGACCCCTAGCTGCACTAAATGAGGGGTCAAATCATCATCAATACGGGTCAATGACCGGGGCCCGCTGACAACCTGAAGCTCTGCCCTAACCTATCTTCTACCTGTTCTACACGAGAGAGAGGAGGGTAGTCTCTACCCCCCTCCGAGCCTAACAAAACAAAAAACCAACAATCCCAAAACAAAGCAAAACAACCCCCCTCTGCCTACCTACCTCTCCATCTAGCTAGCCTAGGTGAGGGGCAAGGAGCAGGAAGCTTCGGCACGCAGATGCACTGACGGTGCGTGCAAGAGAGCGCTGCTTCAATGTGTACACAAAGGCGGGATCCATTGCCCTCCCCGGGCATTGGTCCTTACCTCCACCCCCCGCGCGACCTCCAGTACCCCTCCCCTAACAGCCCTCCTACCCCACTCCGACAAAATAAAAGAAAGAAAAAAAGGCTACTCCCCTCCTTCCCACCCCACCCATCCTATCCCCCTTACTTACCGTTTCCTTTATTCCAATGCACACAAAATAATCAATCACAATGCATGGTACACAAAATAATATATCACAATGCATGGTACACAAAATAATATATCACAATGCATGGTACACAAAATAATCAATCACAATGCATGGTACACACAATAATATATCACAATGCATGGCACACAAAATAATATATCACAATGCATGGTACACAACATGATATATCACAATGCATGGTACACAACATGATATATCACAATGCATGGTACACAACATAATATATCACAATGCATGGTACACAACATGATATATCACAATGCATGGTACACATGATATATCACAATGCATGGTACACAACATGATATATCACAATGCATGGTACACAAACATGATATATCACAATGCATGGTACACAAAATGATATATCACAATGCATGGTACACAAAATGATATATCACAATGCATGGTACACAACATGATATATCACAATGCATGGTACACAACATGATATATCACAATGCATGGTACACAACATGATATATCACAATGCATGGTACACAACATGATATATCACAATGCATGGTACACAACATGATATATCACAATGCATGGTACACAACATGATATATCACAATGCATGGTACACAAATGATATATCACAATGCATGGTACACAAAATGATATATTCACAATGCATGGTACACAGCATGATATATCACAATGCATGGTACACACATGATATATCACAATGCATGGTACACAAAATGATATATCACAATGCATGGTACACAACATGATATATCACAATGCATGGTACACAACATGATATATCACAATGCATGGTACACAACATGATATATCACAATGCATGGTACACAATGCATGATATATCACAATGCATGGTACACAAACATGATATATCACAATGCATGGTACACAATGATATATCACAATGCATGGTACACAACATGATATATCACAATGCATGGTACACAACATGATATATCACAATGCATGGTACACAACATGATATATCACAATGCATGGTACACAACATGATATATCACAATGCATGGTACACAACATGATATATCACAATGCATGGTACACAAACATGATATATCACAATGCATGGTACACAACATGATATATCACAATGCATGGTACACAATGATATATCACAATGCATGGTACACAACATGATATATCACAATGCATGGTACACAACATGATATATCACAATGCATGGTACACAATGATATATCACAATGCATGGTACACAACAATGATATATCACAATGCATGGTACATGATATATCACAATGCATGGTACACAACATGATATATCACAATGCATGGTACACAAAATGATATATCACAATGCATGGTACACAATGATATATCACAATGCATGGTACACAACATGATATATCACAATGCATGGTACACAAAATGATATATCACAATGCATGGTACACAAAATGATATATCACAATGCATGGTACACAACATGATATATCACAATGCATGGTACACAAAATGATATATCACAATGCATGGTACACAACATGATATATCACAATGCATGGTACACAAAATGATATATCACAATGCATGGTACACATGATATATCACAATGCATGGTACACAACATGATATATCACAATGCATGGTACACAACAATGATATATCACAATGCATGGTACACAACATGATATATCACAATGCATGGTACACAAAATGATATATCACAATGCATGGTACACAAAATGATATATCACAATGCATGGTACACAACATGATATATCACAATGCATGGTACACAACATGATATATCACAATGCATATATCACAATGCATGGTACACAAAATGATATATCACAATGCATGGTACACAACATGATATATCACAATGCATGGTACACAAAATGATATATCACAATGCATGGTACACAACATGATATATCACAATGCATGGTACACAACATGATATATCACAATGCATGGTACACAACATGATATATCACAATGCATGGTACACAAAATGATATATCACAATGCATGGTACACACATGATATATCACAATGCATGGTACACAAAATGATATATCACAATGCATGGTACACAAAAATGATATATCACAATGCATGGTACACAACATGATATATCACAATGCATGGTACACAAAATGATATATCACAATGCATGGGATATATCACAATGCATGGTACACAACATGATATATCACAATGCATGGTACACAATGATATATCACAATGCATGGTACACAACATGATATATCACAATGCATGGTACACAAAATGATATATCACAATGCATGGTACAATGATATATCATGATATATCACAATGCATGGTACACAAAATGATATATCACAATGCATGGTACACAACATGATATATCACATGCATGGTACACATGATATATCACAATGCATGGTACACAAAATGATATATCACAATGCATGGTACACAAATGATATATCACAATGCATGGTACACAAATGATATATCACAATGCATGGTACACAACATGATATATCACAATGCATGGTACACAACATGATATATCACAATGCATGGTACACAAAATGATATATCACAATGCATGGTACACAAAATGATATATCACAATGCATGGTACACAAAATGATATATCACAATGCATGGTACACAAAATGATATATCACAATGCATGGTACACAACATGATATATCACAATGCATGGTACACAAAATGATATATCACAATGCATGGTACACAACATGATATATCACAATGCATCACAATGTACACAACATGATATATCACAATGCATGGTACACAAATGATATATCACAATGCATGGTACACAACATGATATATCACAATGCATGGTCACAAAAATGATATATCACAATGCATGGTACACAACATGATATATCACAATGCATGGTACACAATGATATATCACAATGCATGGTACACAAAATGATATCACAATGCATGGTACACAATGATATATCACAATGCATGGTACACAACATGATATATCACAATGCATGGTACACAAAATGATATATCACAATGCATGGTACACAACATGATATATCACAATGCATGGTACACAACATGATATATCACAATGCATGGTACACAAATGATATATCACAATGCATGGTACACAACATGATATATCACAATGCATGGTACACAACATGATATATCACAATGCATGGTACACAACATGATATATCACAATGCATGGTACACAACATGATATATCACAATGCATGGTACACAATGATATATCACAATGCATGTACACAAATGATATATCACAATGCATGGTACACAATGATATATCACAATGCATGGTACACACAACATACACAATATATCACAATGCATGGTACACAAATGATATATCACAATGCATGGTACACAAAATGATATATCACAATGCATGGTACACAACATGATATATCACAATGCATGGTACACAAAATGATATATCACAATGCATGGTACACAAAATGATATATCACAATGCATGGTACACAACATGATATATCACAATGCATGGTACACAACATGATATATCACAATGCATGGTACACACATGATATATCACAATGCATGGTACACACATCACAATGCATGGTACACAAAATGATATATCACAATGCATGGTACACAACATGATATATCACAATGCATGGTACACAAAATGATATATCACAATGCATGGTACACAACATGATATATCACAATGCATGGTATCACAATGATGGTATATCACAATGCATGGTACACAACATGATATATCACAATGCATGGTACACAAAATAATATATCACAATGCATGGTACACAATATATCACAATGCATGGTACACAACATGATATATCACAATGCATGGTACACATGATATATCACAATGCATGGTACACAAATGATATATCACAATGCATGGTACACAACATAATATATCACAATGCATGGTATTGGTACACATGATATATCACAATGCATGGTACACATGATATATCACAATGCATGGTACACAAAATAATATATCGCAATGCATGGTACAAATATCACAATGCATGGTACACAACATAATATATCACAATGCATGGTACACAACATGATATATCACAATGCATGGTACACAACATAATATATCACAATGCATGGTACACAACATGATATATCACAATGCATGGTACACAACATAATATATCACAATGCATGGTACACAACATAATCTATCACAATGCATGGTACACAACATGATATATCACAATGCATGGTACACAAAATAATATATCACAATGCATACGGTATGTACACATTAACCTTTAGCATCCTGCATTTTTTCTGACGTTCCGTACTCAGCCACTGCATTCTTCTTGAGATGGTAAAAAACGCTTACACCCACTTGATTAAAAATGCTCTAATTTTCTCTGTGTGCAGACTTGATTATTGGAATACTAATAAAGAGATGATTGAGGAAAGTTACATTCTCTCTCGCTGTTCTTCTCCTCCTTTTTCTCTCTCTCTCGTCTTTCTCTTCCTCATCCCTCCAACTCTGTCCTGCTCTCTCTCTCACAGTCTCTGCTCTTCTACAATGGCGTCGGCCAGGGCCCTCCACACCAGGAGGTGGCGGGGGGCTAAGGGGTTGCGCGTGGATGGAACACGTGGTGGGGATGTACCAGGGGCAGCTGCCTCTGCAGGGAAGGCATGCGCTGGAGGCGAGGCATCCTCTCCAGGAAGACCACGTGACTCTCCCCGGGGTGAGGTCCGAGATGCAGCGAGTGGCTTGCTGCAGGGAGACCATGATGACTCTCTCCGGGGTGAGGTCCGAGATGCAGCGAGGGGCTTGCTGCACGGAGAACCCACACGACCAGTCGTCCTGGGAAAAGTCCGCTGTCACCAGCAACACCGTCTGTGGTGGGAGAGAGAGGGAGGGGAGGGGAGAGAAAGAGACGGAGAGAGAACAATTGAACACAGTTTAAACATAGGAAATGCGATGCACACATAGAAAAAAGGAAATGATTATAGATGTACAATTATGCTGACAGCATTTCATCATGAAGGTGACATGTTGCTTAGTCAGACAGACAGAGAGAGAGAGAGGGAGAGAGAGACGAACAGTGAATAAAAAGTGAATAAAAATGAGTTTGAATTATGCAGCCCCTAGGAAAGTCAAGTTCATATGAATTGATTCAAAAACAATATTTCAATTTTAGAATATTACTGTTAATAATTGCATGGTCGCGGAGCCAGCATGAGTAAGGTCGTAATCCTAGGACGCCACCACGTCTGTCGACCGACAGCTGCCCAGAACACACTGACCCCCATGACTTGGACCCCAACACACCAAAGGCACAGACTGGGCGGGTCATTGAAATCGGGGTCAGTATAAGAACAGGGCATGCGTATTTTGCTATGACGATGGACGGAGATGAGGAGGATTTCGGTGATGGTGGTGTGGAATTGCATTATGGTCTGAGACGTGACAGGGCTGTACTCTACGCTTCCCTTCATAATGATATCCCAGCGTTCACCAGAACCGAGAACTACAGACACCTGCAGTGTTGGTCATGAAATCAGAGCAACACTCTGAATCACATCCTTTATATGGAAAAAATATCGACTGCATGGTTTCAGTTTCAATCTGATCTTCCCACTGAGCCCGTAGAACACTCACTCTGAGTAAAGTCAGTCCAGGACAAAAAAAACATCAAGTCTTTGATGGGATTGAAACCCGAGACCTGCCAACCACTAGTCACAAGTACCACTAGAACCACTGTGCCACTGTTCAGTCCTACAGATACTCTCCCGTGGGGATACTGGAGGGTCTGTTTGTACAAATGGTTCCCTCACACCAGCCGCTGTGGCGTAGTGGTAAATTCGCGGAATACTGGCTGGGAGGTCACGGATTCGAATCTCATCAGAGGCGAGGGTTTTTTCGGTCCTGGACCGACTCCTACCCAGAGTGAGTGGCTATGGGCTCAATGTGAAACCACGCCGTCGAGATACATTCGCTTAACGGATGCGATTCTGAGAATGTTGCTCTAATTTTATTACCAACACTGCAGGTGCCTGTAGTTCTCCGACCTGGTTAACACCGGGATATCATTATGAAAGGAAGCGTAGAGTACAGCCCTGTCACGTAGTTTCAGACCAATACGGAACTCCATTGTCATCATCATCATCATCATCAAAAAGAAAAAGAAAAATGCCTCAAATTATATGGCCTTGCATGCCCTGCTCTTATGGTGACCTCAGTTTCGGTTTCCAATCCAGTTCATGCCTTGGTGCGTTCGGGTCAAAGTCATGGGGATCAGTGTGTTCTGGGGAGCTGTCGATGGACGGATGTGGTGGCGCCCTCGGAGGAGGACCCGACTCACGCTAGCTCTGCGACTAAGACATTATTGTGGTCAGTAGGGGGCTTAGTAGGTGGTGTCTTGTGTACAGGCTCCACTGAACTCCACCGAAGTGGCTCAGCAGCAGTGCAAAGTCTCCTCGGATGGTTGCTTCCTGACGGCCAAACATAGATTTGCTCCCCTTGGACTGCTGGTTTCGGACTCTGCGACTTAACTTTATTTATTTAATAGGCGCATAACGGCAGCATTCGCATCTGCGCTCATACTCGATAGGAAACTCTGAGCGATCGATGAGGAAGAAGAATCCTACAGATACAGCTAAAATCTCCCCATTGTTGCCCCTGATGACTCACCTTCCAGCTGACATCGATGCCATGCACGATGTTCTGGGCCCTGTCCATGGAAGGCTTCACGTCACTCAGCAGTGGTGTGCACGATGTTCTGGGCCCTGTCCATGGAAGGCTTCACGTCACTCAGCAGTGGTGTGCACGATGTTCTGGGCCCTGTCCATGGAAGGCTTCACGTCACTCAGCAGTGGTGTGCACAGTGTTCTGGGCCCTGTCCATGGTAGGCAGAGGCTCCACGTTACTCAGCAGTGTTGTGCACCATGTTCTGGGCCCTGTCCATGGAAGGCAGAGGCTCCACGTCACTCAGCAGCAGCCTCAGCTCGGGCCGGTGATGATGCAACAGGCCCACAACACGTCACGGTCCGTGTTGGCGTAGACCAGGTTGGCGTCCTTGGCGAAGTCCCTCAGCCTGTTGGGGGCGTGGTGACGTCCGAGGGCCTGCCAGGCGGTGCGCAGCCTGCTCCACTGGGAGAACACCAGGTAGGTCACCGACAGCAGGAGGAGCTGAACAACAAGAACACGATGAAGTTCAGTAAAAAGCAAACGTGGGAAAAATGGAGCGTAAAAACAAGATGATGAAATGTCGTTGAAAGCGAATCAAAAGGAGATACAACAAGACGAGGAAGGCTGGCTTACTGTTTTATTGTTTACATACACATCCACACACTCACAAGGACATGCATGCAAACAATGTATCAGACGCCTACACACACACACTCTCTCTCTCGCAACACTGTGACACACATAGGCTACACACAGCATACACACACACATACACACAACACATTAAAGAGAGAGGAAGAGAGAGGAGACATACACAACACACACACACACAGAGGCTATTTGTGCGCCAGGGGGGTATATTCTGGCCCAGTCCAGAATAAAC
>CM065690.1:4663694-4693219 GCA_017654935.2 Phymorhynchus buccinoides
GATAAAGGGGGTGATGATAAAGGGGTGATGACAAAGGGGTGATGATAAAGGGGTGATGATAAAGGGGTGATGATGAAGGGGGTGATGATGAAGGGGGTGATGATGAAGGGGGTGATGATGAAGGGGGTGATGATGAAGGGGGTGATGATGAAGGGGGTGATGATGAAGGGGGTGATGATGAAGGGGGTGATGATGAAGGGGGTGATGATGAAGGGGGTGATGATGAAGGGGGTGATGATAAAGGGGGTGATGATGAAGGGGGTGATGATAAAGGGGGTGATGATAAAGGGGGTGATGATGAAGGGGGTGATGATGAAGGGGGTGATGATAAAGGGGGTGATGAAAAAGGGGGTGATGATAAAGGGGGTGATGATAAAGGGGGTGATGATAAAGGGGGTGATGATGAAAGGGGGTGATGATAAAGGGGATGATGATAAAGGGGTGATGGTGATGAACAAAGGGGGTGATGATGAAGGGGGTGATGATAAAGGGGGTGATGATGAAAGGGGTGATGATAAAGGGGTGATGATAAAGGGGTGATGATGAAAGGGGGTGATGATAAAGGGGGTGATGAGTAAGAGGGTGATGAAGTGTGATGTTATAACGTGTGGTGATGATGAAGGGGGTGATGATAAAGGGGGTGACGGTAAAGGGGGTGATGACAAAGGGGGTGATGACAAAGGGGGTGATGATAAAGGGGTGATGACAAAGGGGGTGATGATAAAGGGGGTGATGAAAAAGGGGGTGATGATAAGGGGGTGATGATACAAAGGGGGTGATAAAGGGATGATAATAAAGGGGGTGATGATTAAAGGGGGTGATGAGTGTGATGATAAAGGGGTGATCGATAAAAGGGGGTGATGACAAAGGGGGTGATGATAAAGGGGGTGATGACAAAGGGGGAAAGTGTGGTGATAAAGGGGGTGATGATAAAGGGGGTGATGATAAAGGGGGTGATGATAAAGGGGGGTGTGATGGAAAGCGGGTGATGAAAAGGGGGTGCTGATAAAGGGGGTGATGACAGAAGGGGGGTGATGATAAAAGGGGGTGATGATGAAGGGGGTGATGGTAAGGGTGAAGATACTGGGTGATGACAGAAGGGGGTGATGATAAAGGGGGTGATGACAAAGGGGGTGATGTCAAGGGGGTGTATGATAAAGGGTGTGGGTGAGTGATAAAGGGGGTGATTGACAAAGGGGGTGATGATAAAGGGGGTGATGATAAAAGGGGGTGATGATAAAAAGGGGTGACCAAAGGTGGTGATGAAAGGGGGTGATGATAAAGGGGGTGATGATAAAGGAGGTGATGATAAAGGGGGTGATTTGATAAAGGGGTGATGACAAAGGGTGTGATGATAAAGGGGTGATGATAAAGGGGGTGATGATAAAGGGGGTGATGATAAAGGGGGTGATGACTAAAGGTGATGTAAAGATGATGATAAAGGGGGTGATGATAAATGGGGTGATGATAAAGGGGTGATGATAAAGGGGTGATGATAAAGAGGGTGATGAAAAAGGGGGTGATGATAAAGGGGTGATGATAAAGGGGGTGATGATAAAGGGGTGATGATAAAGGGGTGATGAAAAAGGGGGTGATGATAAAGGGGGTGATGTGATGAAAGGGGTGATGACAAAGGGGGTGGATGGTAAAGGTGATGAAAAGGGGGTGATGATAAAGGGGTGATGATAAAGTGGGGTCGCATGATGATACGGGTAGTATGATGAAGGGGGTCGATGATGAAGGGGTCGATGATGAAGGGGGTGATGTATGAAGGGGGCTGATGATTGAAGGGGGTGATGATTGAAGGGGATGATGATAAGGGGGTGATGATAAAGGGGTGATGACAAAGGGGGTGATGATAAAGGGGGTGATTATAAAGGGGTGATGATAAAGGGGTGATGATAAAGCGGAGGGTGATGATAAAGGGGGTGATGATAAAGGGGGTGATGATAAAGGGGATGACTAGCATAAAGTGATGATAAAAGGGTGATAAAGGGGTGATGATAAAGGGTGTGATGATAAAGGGGTGATGATAAAGGGGTGATGATAAAGGGAGTGATGATGACAAAGGGGGTGATGATAAAGGGGGTGATGATAAAGGGGGTGATGACAAAGGGGGTGATGATAAAGGGGGTGATGATAAAGGGGGTGAGGACAAAGGGGGGATGGTGGAAGGGAGTGATGAGGAAAAGGGGGTGATGATAAAGGTAGGGATGATAAGGGGGTGATGATAAAGGGGGGTGATGATAAAGGGGGGTGATGATAAAGGGGTGATGATAAAGGGGGTGATGATAAAGGGGGTGATGATAAAGGGGTGGATGATAAAGGGGTGATGATAAAGGGGTGATGATAAAGGGGGTGATGATAAAGGGGTGTGATGATAAAGGGGTGATGAACAAAGGGGGTGATGATAAAGGGGTGATGATAAATGGGGTGATGATAAAGGGGGTGATGATAAAGGGGTGATGACAAAGGGGTGATGATAAAGGGGTGATGACAAAAGGGGTGATGATAAATGGGGTGATGACAAAGGGGGTGATGACAAAGGGGGTGATGATAAAGGGGTGATGATAAAGGGGGTGATGATAAAGGGGTGATGATAAAGGGGGTGATGATAAAGGAGGGTGATGATAAAGGGGGTGATGGTAAAGGGGGTGATGATAAAAGGGGTGATGATAAAGGGGTGATGATAAAGGCGGTGATGATAAAGGGGGTGATGATAAATGGGTGATGATAAAGGGGGTGATAAAGGGGGGTGATGATAAAGGGGGTGATGACAAAGGGGGTGATGATAAAGGGGGTGATGATGAAGGGGGTGATGATAAAGGGGGTGATGATAAAGGGGGTGATGATAAAGGGGTGATGATAAAGGGCGGAGGGGATAAAGGGATGATGATAAAGGGGGGGGTGATGATAAAGGGGGTGATGATAAAGAGGGTGATGATAAAGGGGGTGATGATAAAAGGGTGATGATAAAGGGGTGATGATAAAGGGGTGATGATAAAGGGGTGATGACAAAGGGGGTGATGATAAAGGGGGTGATGATGAAGGGGGTGATGATAAAGGGGGTGATGATAAAGGGGTGATGATAAAGGGGGTGATGATAAAGGGGGTGATGATAAAGGGGTGATGATAAAGGGGGTGATGATAAAGGGGGTGATGATAAAGGGGGTGATGATAAAGGGGTGATGATAAAGAGGGGTGATGATAAAGGGGTGATGATAAAGGGGGTGATGATAAAGGGGGTGATGATAAAAGGGTGATGATAAAGGGGGTGATGATAAAGGGGGTGATGATAAAGGGGGTGATGATAAAGGGGGTGATGATAAAGGGGGTGATGATAAAGGGGGTGATGATAAAGGGGGTGATGATATAAGGGGGTGATGATAAAGGGGGTGATGATAAAAGGGGTGATGATAAAGGGGGTGATGATAAAGGGGGTGATGATAAAGGGGGTGATGATAAAGGGGGTGATGATGAAAGGGGGTGATGATAAAGGGGGTGATGATAAAGGGGGTGATGATAAAGGGGGTGATGATAAAGGGGGTGATGATAAAGGGGGTGATGATAAAGGGGGTGATGATAAAGGGGGTGATGATAAAGGGGGTGAGGGTGATAAAGGGGGTGATGATAAAGGTGATGGTGAAGGGGGTGATGAAAGGGGGTGATGATAAAGGGGGTGATGATAAAGGGGGTGATGATAAAGGGGTGATGATAAAGGGGGTGATGATAAAGGGGGTGATGATAAAGGGGGTGATGATAAAGGGGTGATGATAAAGGGGGTGATGATAAAGGGGGTGATGATAAAGGGGGTGATGATAAAGGGGGTGATGATAAAGGGGGTGATGATAAAGGGGGTGATGATAAAGGGGGTGATGATAAAGGGGGTGATGATAAAGGGGTGATGATAAAGGGGGTGATGATAAAGGGGTGATGATAAAGGGGGTGATGATAAAGGGGGTGATGATAAAGGGGGTGATGATAAAGGGGTGATGATAAAGGGGGTGATGATAAAGGGGTGATGATAAAGGGGGTGATGATAAAGGGGGTGATGATAAAGGGGGTGATGATAAAGGGGGTGATGATAAAGGGGGTGATGATAAAGGGGTGATGATAAGGGGGTGATGGGGGTGATGATAAAGGGGGTGATGATAAAGGGGGTGATGATAAAGGGGGTGATGATAAAGGGGGTGATGATAAAGGGGGTGATGATAAAGGGGGTGATGACAAAGGGGGTGATGATAAAGGGGGTGATGATAAAGGGGGTGATGGTAAAGGGGGTGATGATAAAGGTGATGATAAAGGGGGTGTTGATAAAGGGGTGATGATAAAGGGTGTGATGATAAAGGGGTGATGATAAAGGGGTGATGATAAAGGGGGTGATAAAGGGGGTGATGATAAAGGGGGTGATGATAAAGGGGGTGATGATAAAGGGGGTGATGATAAAGGGGGTGATGATAAAGGTGATGATAAAGGGGGTGATGACAAAGGGGTGATGATAAAGGGGGTGATGATAAAGGGGGTGATGATAAAGGGGTGATGATAAAGGGGTGATGATAAAGGGGGTGATGATAAAGGGGTGATGACAAAGGGGGTGATGATAAAGGTGATGATAAAGGGGGTGATGATAAAGGGGTGATGATAAATGGGGTGATGATAAAGGGGTGATGACAAAGGGGTGATGATAAAGGGGTGATGATAAAGGGGGTGATGATAAAGGGGTGATGACAAAGGGGTGATGATAAAGGGGTGATGATAAAGGGGGTGATGATAAAGGGGTGATGATGAAAGGGGTGATGATGAAAGGGGGTGATGACAAAGGGGGTGATGATAAAGGGGGTGATGATAAAGGGGGTGATGGTAAAGGGGGTGATGACAAAGGGGGTGATGGTAAAGGGGGTGCCTCAATGTATGTCTGTCTGTCTGTCTCTCTCACTGTCTGTCTGCCTCAATGTCCGTCTGTCTGCCTCAATGCCTGTCTGTCTGTCTCCCCGTCTTTCCCCCCACAGTGTCTGTGTGTCCTCAGGAGGTTGGAGCCCTGCCCTGCTGGGCGGTCTGGGTGCCGGGGCCGGGGGGGTCCTGCTTGTGGGGCTGGGGGCATGGGTTCGCTGCCTCACCCGCCGGCCCCCACGGCCCGACACCGCGCGCCAGGGACCTGGCGGTAGGGAGCACAGCACAGGACACACTTAGCTGTTGTGGAAGGCTGGACCATGCTTTGTGTGTGTGTGTGTGTGTGTGTGTCTCTGTCTCTCTCTCTCTCTCTCTCTGTCTCTCTCTCTCTCTCTCTCTCTCTCTCTCTCTCTCTCTCTCTCTCTCTCTCTCCCTCCCTCTCTCTCTCTCCCCCTCTCTAGGGACCTAGCATGTGTAGGGAGCACAAGACAGCACACACTTAGCTGTTGTGGAAGGCTGGACCATGCCTTCTCTCTCTCTGGTTTAAATGTTTTATTTTCCAAATCAACATGAACAACTATGACATAACTGAAGCAACAACAAGCAGAGCTTATGGCGTGCTCAGTTCAAAACGAATTACACAGTATAAACATTGGCGGAATTTTACCAGGAAATACAAGCAATACAATTTTGAAAAGAAAGTCACAACAAACCAAACGAACAATGGACATAGCAATAGACAAAAGAAGTAAAATCGACAAGAAAATGATAAGAGAGAGAGGGGGAGAGAGATAGAGGGAGAGAGGGAGAGAGAGATAGAGAGAGAGAGAGTGAGTTCCACCTCACACCACTCTGCAGACCAGAACTCCAACCCCACGTCGCAATAAAACGAAATAGGACACGATGATGACATTAGGATTACATGAAATGACGCCAAGATGAAAACAGAGATACACCAAAACTAACTGAGTTAAAATATTAGGTGAGAACATGAACTGGTAAAGATGCAAGAGCTGGAAAGGAAGCAGGGGTTTGAATTTTATAGCCTTTTACTTAGCTCTATAAACTGCTGCACGGTTTTGAATATTTGTTCGTTTTCTGACGCTGATAAACTTTGATCGCCAAAGAGTAGGGTGTAGGTGTTAGTGATGCATGGGTTAAGTGTTGAGTGTTCTCTCTCTCTCTCTATCTCTCTTTGTTTACTTTGTCATATCTTGTATTATCATGCATGTTCATATTATTATTATCTGTTTGCCTTATCGTTTTGTATTGGTCTTGTTTCCGTCTCAAGGACAGATTGCAAAAACAGGCCTGGCCTAAAATATCAATCCTTGCGTAATAAAGTTGTCAAGTGTCAAGTCTCTCTCTCTCTCTCTCTCTCTCTCTCTCTCTCTCTCTCTCTCTCTCTCTCTCTCTCTCTCTCTCTCTCTCTCTCTCTCTCTCTCTCTCTCTCTCTCTCTCTCTCTCTCTCTCTCTCTCTCTCTCTCTCTCTCTCTCTCTCTCTCTCTCTCTCTCTCTCTCTCTCTCTCTCTCTCTCTCTCTCTCTCTCTCTCTCTCTCTCTCTCTCTCTCTCTCTCTCTCTCTCTCTCTCTCTCTCTCTCTCTCTCTCTCTCTCTCTCTCTCTCTCTCTCTCTCTCTCTCTCTCTCTCTCTCTCTCTCTCTCTCTCTCTCTCTCTCTCTCTCTCTCTCTCTCTCTCTCTCTCTCTCTCTCTCTCTCTCTCTCTCTCTCTCTCTCTCCCCCACCCCACCCTGCCAGCCTGTGTGGTCAAGCATGCGTATGCATGCGCATGTGTATTGCTTGTGTGTATGAGTCAGCGCGCGGGCGCGCGCGCGTGTGTGTATGTGTGTGTGTGTCTGTCTGTGTTCAAGTTATTAGTATATGTGCGCCCCGTGTCGGGCCCGTATGTGTGTGTCTTGTTGGTGGGTTTTTTCTTGTCTGGTTTAAACATGTTGTTGTCGGAAAACAAAATGCAATACAATACAAGACGACTGATGCAAACAACAAGCAGAGCTTATTATAGACAAACAATGAATAATATCGAGGGCTTGGAGTCATCACCCCCTTTGTCATCACCAAATTCATCATCACCCCCTTTATCATCACCTTTATCATCACCCCCTTTATCACCACCTTTATCATCACCCCCTTTATCACCACCTTTATCATCACCACCCTTTATCATCACCCCCTTTGTCATCAACCCCTTTATCATCACCCCCTTTATCATCACCCCCTTTATCATCACCCCTTTATCATCACCCCCTTTATCATCACCCCTTTATCATCACCCCATCATCCCCTTTCATCACCCCCTTTATCATCACCCCCTTTATCATCACCCCCTTTATCATCACCCCCTTTATCATCACCCCCTTTATCATCACCCCCTTTATCATCACCCCCTTTATCATCACCCCCTTTATTATCACCCCATTTATCATCACCCCTTTATCTTTATCTTGAGATAGTCCATTGACATATTATTGAACTTATTACGAAAACCAATAACTTGTATGGAAAAAAAAGACTGCTGAAATATAAAAAGCACAACCCCCTTTTTGTATTTCTGCAGTCATTGTTTGATACAAGTTATTAGTTTTTGTAATAAATCCAATACTACGTCAATGGACTATCTAAAGATAGTCCGTTTTTTTAGATAGTCCGTTTTGACTCCAAGCCATCGTGACCAGCCCTTAATTTTATGAAGTTCTACTAAAGCTTAAGTGGGAAACTAAATGTTGTTACTTTCTAAATTCAGTAAACCGATTTACTTAATTTAGAAAGTAACAACGTTTAGTTTCCCACTTAAGCTTTAGTAGACCTTCATAACATTAAGCACAGGTGTGCTCGTGTGTGTCTGTGTGTTCACGCTGTGTTCTTCCCGCGCTGACATGTCCAGGCGAAGCCAGTGGCCTTGACCCTGAGGGCACCACGGACAGCCAGGGGTCAGTATCCATCTCACAAGTGACCAGCGAGCAACTGGACAACTGACTGACCAGCCATGCAGTGACAAGCCACCGCACTGGACAGTCGGGTCCCAGTCTTTAGAGAAGACGTTAAAAATATCCCATTGATGTCGGGTCCCTGTATTTAGAAAAGACATTGTAAAAACCAACCATTGATGTGGGGTCCCAGTCTTTAGAGATGGAGGGCCTGCTCTCCATAGCCTGGGACCTTCAGTCATCTCTTCACACAGGACCTGCTGTCCATAGTCTGGGACCTTCAGCCATCTCTTCACACAGGACCTGCTGTCCATAGCCTGGGACCTTCAGCCATCGCTTCACACAGGACCTGCTGTCCATAGCCTGGGACCTTCAGCCATCTCTTCACACAGGACCTGCTGTCCATAGCCTGGGACCTTCAGCCATCTCTTCACACAGGACCTGCTGTCCATAGCCTGGGACCTTCAGCCATCTCTTCACACAGGACCTGCTGTCCATAGCCTGGGACCTTCAGCCATCTCTTCACACAGGACCTGCTGTCCATAGCCTGGGACCTTCAGCCATCTCTTCACACAGGACCTCTCCATAGCCTGGGACCTCCAGCCATCTCTTCACACAGGACCTGCTGTCCATAGCCTGGGACCTCCAGCCATCTCTTCACACAGGACCTGCTGTCCATAGCCTGGGACCTTCAGCCATCTCTTCACACAGGACCTGCTGTCCATAGCCTGGGACCTTCAGCCATCTCTTCACACAGGACCTGCTGTCCATAGCCTGGGACCTCCAGCCATCTCTTCACACATGACCTGCTGTCCATAGCCTGGGACCTCCAGCCATCTCTTCACACATGACCTGCTGTCCATAGCCTGGGACCTTCAGCCATCTCTTCACACAGGACCTGCTGTCCATAGCCTGGGACCTCCAGCCATCTCTTCACACAGGACCTGCTGTCCATAGCCTGGGACCTTCAGCCATCTCTTCACACATGACCTGCTGTCCATAGCCTGGGACCTCCAGCCATCTCTTCACACATGACCTGCTGTCCATAGCCTGGGACCTTCAGCCATCTCTTCACACATGACCTGCTGTCCATAGCCTGGGACCTCCAGCCATCTCTTCACACATGACATGCTGTCCATAGCCTGGGACCTTCAGCCATCTCTTCACACAGGACCTGCTGTCCATATCCTGGGACCTTCAGTCATCTCTTCACACAGGACCTCCTCTCCATAGCCTGGGACCTTCAGCCATATCTTCACACAGGACCTGCTGTCCATAGCCTGGGACCTTCAGCCATCTCTTCACACAGGACCTGCTGTCCATAGCCTGGTACCTTCAGCCATCTCTTCACACAGCGCTCTCATGGTAAGCCACTGTAGAACGGTACTACTTCTTTTTCTTCGATCACTCAGACAGTTTCCTGTCAATTATGAGTGCAAATGCGTCATGCTGCCGCTATGCGCCTAACTAAGAAAATGATAGTTAGGCCCAGCAAGTCCGACTTCGACTGGGGGAAATCTTTTTGAAGGTGTTTCGTGAAAAAAGAGGCAAGAGAATGGACCGGTAAGGCAGAAAGATAATAGATGACAGTAAGCAATAGGGAAAAGGCAGAGTGAAAGAGAGTGACAGATTAGAGGAAGTTAAAAGCACAGAACTTCCAGAAGGTGGGGGAACTATTTATGCCAAAGACACCCCTCCCCCCCCCGGTATCCCCACGGGGGAGGGGGGGGGGGGGGCGATACAACAATCTTCTTCTGTGTTCCCAGGCCAAAATGCCATCATTGACAAAGTCACTGATCTCCCCGCTGCGTGCAGCCGACATAGTCTGAACTCGGAGATCAAAGGCGAACAATTAATTGGAAGTTTTTGTATTTTATATTTAGAGACAGGAGAATGGGCCAATAATTCAGAAAGATAGTAGATGACAGTAAGCAAAGAGAAAAGGCAAGAGTCACAGAGTGACAGATTAGAGGAAGTTACAAGCACAAATCTTCCAGAAGGTGGGGGAACTATTTTTTCGAAAGACCCCCACACCCACCCGTATCCCCACGGGAAGAGACTTGTGCAGGTGGCGGGGTCGTCCAGCTCCTCGCATGTAGGCACGAGGCATCCACCCACTGCCCCTATTGGCCTTTGCAAAGAACATCTTTTGCAAAAGTGAATGTCTTTGGTGGGTGGGGGGAGATGGTTGCGCACTGACCAAACAAGGGCATAACTCTCGCCAATAACCCTCTTTGAGGCCACTGGGTGGCTGCCTTTTGCAAGAGCAAATGCTTTTTTGGATACTGACCAATAAAGGGATTAACTCTTACCGTCAAGGGCGTTAATAACCCTAGTTGCAGTGGCCAATAGATGAACCGAATATGTATAAAGGTCGGTTTGTTTGTGTACTGTTGAAAAAATGGTGTTTTACGTCCTCTCGGTCTGGAACAGACACATATGTGACATTTGTAAATGCAAAGATGGTGGGAACAATACTGGAGGCAATGCCCGGAGGCAGTGCAACACCAGTAAAGTCCCGATTTTTTTAACAATACAGATAGGTGTAGCGGTAACCAGGACGGGGGAGAGGGGATGGGGGTAAGATGTGAAGGGAAGGGGAGGTATGGGGCGTGACGGGCAACGGACATGTCTGCCGCCCGGTTCAGCCGCTCGGGAACTTATCTGCCGCTCGGTGATCCACTAGTTACAATTTATGATGTGCTTGGTTTTTGTTGTTGTTGTTGACTGTCGTCTAGGCGTGATGCCTCATGCAGTTGAGTGGGCACCCGTATTGTAGCTTACTGATGTTTGTTATCCTTTAACTTTTTTTTACTAGACCCTACAAGCAAAGCGGAAGGCTGACGTTTCCAGCACTGTCTAGACTTAGACAGATTGACCCACCACGATTAAGTCCCTTGTTTTTTTCCTCCTGGGTAGCTGTGACCCATACAAATGTCCCCAACTTCAAACTGAGGCTGCTCTTTAAAGTTATGTTTCACTTTCAATTGGGGGGCCATTTGTATGGGAGTCCCACCTGGTCAAAACAAGATTTCTTACCATCTATAAGAGGGGAAACACGTGACACCCGTGATTTTGATCGTGATCTGGTGAGTCTTTAAGGGCTATCTGTAGTGTGCAATGATGGTGTCATGTTACATATAAGTTGTCTCTATGTTTTGTATGTATTCCCCTCAGGTGGTTGGGGCCACGTTCACCGCATGGAGGCAGGCCGCACCCCAAGGGACCTACCGTACGGGCACAACTGAGGGAAGCCCCCCCCCCCCCCCTCCCAGTAGGTCGTCCACAACTGCGCTTCAAAGATGTGGGCAAACGACGGGACTTGAAGAGCACAGGCATGGATCCAAACAACTGGGAAAACGTCGCAGTCTCCCCCAGAGAACGTGAGAGCAGTCGTCAAGAAAGGGACTGCCCTAGCTGAAGCCAACAGAGCGGATCAGGTCGCTGACAGAACAGAAGGGCCGCAAGGAAGGACAGGGACTGCCCTAGCTGAAGCCAGCAGAGCGGATCAGATCGCTGACAGAACAGAAGGGCCGCAAGGAAGGACAGGGACTGCCCTAGCTGAAGCCAGCAGAGCGGATCAGATCGCTGACAGAACAGAAGGGCCGCAAGGAAGGACAGGGACTGCCCTAGCTGAAGCCAGCAGAGCGGATCAGTGCTTAATTTTATGAAGTTCTACTAAAGCTTAAGTGGGAAATTAAGCGTTGTTACTTTCTAAATTCAGTAAATCGGTTCACTTCATTTAGAAAGTAACAACGTTTAGTTTCCCACTTAAGCTTTAGTAGAACTTCATAACATTAAATGCAGGTCGCTGACAGAACAGAAGGGCCGCAAGGAAGGACAGGGCCCAGAGCTGCCTCCTCAGCCAGACCACCTTCCCCTGTTGGCCTGCATCCAGTGTGGAAGAGACTGCCGCTTCCAGAGTTGGCCTTTTCAGGCACTGGAGACAATGCTCCACATGTATAGTCCGCACCGTACTGAAGACAATGAGTGATGCTCCACATGTATAGTCCGCACCGTACTGAAGACAATGAGTGATGCTCCACATGTATAGTCCGCACCGTACTGAAGACAGTGAGTGATGCTCCACATGTATAGTCCGCACCGTACTGAAGACAATGAGTGATGCTCCACATGTATAGTCCGCACCGTACTGAAGACAATGAGTGATGCTCCACATGTATAGTCCGCACCGTACTGAAGACAATGAGTGATGCTCCACATGTATAGTCCGCACCGTACTGAAGACAATGAGTGATGCTCCACATGTATAGTCCGCACCGTACTGAAGACAGTGAGTGATGCTCCACATGTATAGTCCGCACCGTACTGAAGACAATGAGTGATGCTCCACATGTATAGTCCGCACCGTACTGAAGACAGTGAGTGATGCTCCACATGTATAGTCCGCACCGTACTGAAGACAGTGAGTGATGCTCCACATGTATAGTCCGCACCGTACTGAAGACAATGAGTGATGCTCCACATGTAGTGTCCGCACCGTACTGAAGACAGTGAGTGATGCTCCACAGAGCTACAACACCATCATCTTGCCAGATGGAAGGAGGATAGCTTTTATGTCATTTTTTCATGTTGAGATGGGGACTTCCTGAATCGCCATTTCCCGTATCGCCTTCTGAAGTGACACGTTATGAACTTAGTGCCATTTCGCCTTTTTTTCATTGCTGCGTGCCCTTGTCTTCTTCAGACACACTCCATCTGTCTATATCTCTTTCTATTATCTCTCTCTGTCTGTCTTTCTCTATCTCTCTATCTGTCTTTCTCTATCTCTCCGTCTGTCTTTCTCTATCTCTCTGTCTGTCTTTCTCTATATCTCTGTCTCTTTCCCTCTCTCTATTTCTTTCTCTCTTCTCTCTCTCTCTGTCTTTCTCTATCTCTCTGTCTGTCTATCTCTCTTTCTTTCTTTCTCTCTCTGTCTGTCTCTTTCTCTCTCTCCCCCCCCCTCTCTCTTTCTCTCTCCCCCCCTCTCTCCCCTCTCCCCCCCCCCCCTCTCTCTCTCTCTCTCTGTCTGTCTCTCTCCCTCTGTTTGTCTCTATATCTGTCTCTCTCACTCTCTCTCTCTGTCTCTCTCTCTCTCTCCCTCTGTTTGTCTCTATCTCTCTCTCTCTCTTTCTCTCTCTCTCTGAGTGCATGTGAGTGAGTGAGTGTGCGTGCGTATGGCAGATTGATTTGATTGGTAATATTAGACTGGGTGACGTTTTACTGAATGCCAGAAATGGATTGAAGTGAAGGAGTGAAGTAAAGAAGGCGAAATGGTGCTAAGAAGAAGGCGACTTCCAACTGCTGGACAGCACTGCTATCTAACCACCAACTGCTGGACAGCACTGCTATCTAACCACCAACTGATGGACAGCACTGCTATCTAACCACCAACTGCTGGACAGCACTGCTATCTAACCACCAACTGCTGGACAGCACTGTTATCTAACCACCAACTGCTGGACAGCACTGTTATCTAACCACCAACTGCTGGACAGCACTGTTATCTAACCACCAAAAAGGGGCGTTCCCCGCCATGTGGCGAAATGGGAAATGGTGATTCGGTACCTCCCCCAGTTGAACGCTGGTAAAGACATTGAAGCGTGTTTTGTAATACCTGGTCGAACTTTACGTGGTGACAGTCTTGAGATGACCATAGCTGTCGACGGGACTATACATGACTGAGTGAATTGTATTTTGAATGTTGGATCTGTGTTGAGACTTTGTACCATCGGTGTAGGGGTTCTACTGACATTGTATTATATACAGGCTGTCTCAGACTTTGTACCATCGGTGTAGGGGTTCTACTGATATGTTGTATTATGTACAGGCTGTCTCAGACTTTGTGCCATCGGTGTAGGGGTTCTACTGACATGTATTATGCACAGGCTGTCTCAGACTTTGTACCATCGGTGTAGGGGTTCTACTGATGTGTTGTATTGTGCACAGGGGTTCTCAGACTTTGTACCATCGGTGTAGGGGTTCTACTGATATGTTGTATTGTGCACAGGGTGCCTCGTACAAAAATGAAACCCACTAAATTGGCAATGACAAATAATTTACAAAATATTTCGATTTTTGGGGGTTAACCGGGTTGTAAAGCAGATTCGATGCATGAAAGATCACAACAATTGTACACCCAGCATGATTTAGGATTACCCAATGTAAAATTAATTTTGAATCTGATTTACATTTTTGATGATTTTTGCAATGCGTGTGTGCAGAACTTCTGCCTGTCAGTATAGATGGACTATCAAAAGATAGTCCGTTTTGACTCCAAGCCATCGAAACGGAGTCGGTAGGCCTACTAAGGAGTAGAATATAGGGAGACAGTGCCTCTGTTGACGGAAAGGACCCTTGTTGTGACCCTTACATTGACCCTTGTTGTGACCCTCCAGTGCTTCATGACGCACACAGGGCACCGTGTTCTGCCGTACATATTTGTAGGGATAAAGTTAGAAGGTAGTACAGTGGAACATCCCTATGTAGACCTCCCCTATAACACTCCCTCCAAAAGGCGACCCCCAAAATGTTTTTTATATACCGATTTCCCCCTATTCATATCCAGGCTACTGGGTGTCCACCTCCCAATTAAGACCCCTCCCTATAAGACCTTTTTGTGGCTGAGTTGTCAAGGTCAGTGAGGTTCCACTGTATGGGTCCCATTCCTTTTGTGGTGGTACCGTTCTGGTTTGGATCCGATGGAAGTGAATTCCAACTGACAGAACGTCCAGTCCATGTTACACGCAGGGCACAGTGTGTTAGTGATGGAAGTGAATTCCAACTGACTGAACGTCCAGTCCATGTTAGACGCAGGGCACAGTGTGTTAGTGATGGAAGTGAATTCCAACTGACTGAACGTCCAGTCCATGTTAGACGCAGAGCACAGTGTGTTGCAGCTTGTAGTCATTCTGATGATTTTAGGTTTCTGTACATGTGAACATTTTCACTCGTTCCCCATAGGGCACAGTGTTATGGTGTGTAGGGATCATTGGGGCATGGTGTGTAGGGATCATTGGGGCATGGTGTGTAGGGATCATTGGGGCATGGTGTGTAGGGATCATTGGGACAGTGTGTAGGGATCATTGGAGCATGGTGTGTAGGGATCATTGGGGCACGGTGTGTAGGGATCATTGGGGCATGGTGTGTAGGGATCATTGGGGCATGGTGTGTAGGGATCATTGGGGCACAGTGTGTAGGGATCATTGGGGCATGGTGTGTAGGGATCATTGGGGCATGGTGTGTAGGGATCATTGGGGCATGGTGTGTAGGGATCATTGGGGCATGGTGTGTAGGGATCATTGGGGCATGGTGTGTAGGGATCATTGGGGCATGGTGTGTAGGGATCATTGGGGCATGGTGTGTAGGGATCATTGGGGCACAGTGTGTAGGGATCATTGGGGCACAGTGTGTAGGGATCATTGGGGGTGTGTAGGGATCATTGGAGCATGGTGTGTAGGGATCATTGGGGCACGGTGTGTAGGGATCATTGGGGCATGGTGTGTAGGGATCATTGGGGCACGGTGTGTTACAGCTTGTAATCATTCTGGTCCTTCATGAGAGCGGCTTAGACATTCACAACGGGGATTTGGGGAGTTGTCCAAACCATTTCGACTGTCTGGTGTCTAACACTCCTGACCAGGGGGCCTGATGACTTGAGGTCTCTGTACATACTATGTTGACTGTCTGGTGTCTAATTCGCACTCCTGACCAGGGGGCCTGATGACTTGAGGTCCAATGTACATACTATGTTGACTGTCTGGTGTCTAATTCGCACTCCTGACCAGGGGGCCTGATGACTTGAGGTCCAATGTACATACTATGTTGACTGTCTGGTGTCTAATTCGCACTCCTGACTAGGGGGCCTGATGACTTGAGGTCCAATGTACATACTATGTTGACTGTCTGGTGTCTAATTCGCACTCCTGACTAGGGGGCCTGATGACTTGAGGTCCAATGTACATACTATGTTGACTGTCTGGTGTCTAATTCACACTCCTGACTAGGGGGGCCTGATGACTTGAGGTCCAATGTACATACTATGTTGACTGTCTGGTGTCTAATTCGCACTCCTGACTAGGGGGGCCTGATGACTTGAGGTCCAATGTACATACTATGTTGACTGTCTGGTGTCTAATTCGCACTCCTGACTAGGGGGCCTGATGACTTGACTGTACATACTATGTTGACTGTCTGGTGTCTAATTCGCACTCCTGACTAGGGGGCCTGATGACTTGAGGTCCAATGTACATACTATGTTGACTGTCTGGTGTCTAATTCGCACTCCTGACTAGGGGGCCTGATGACTTGAGGTCCAATGTACATACTATGTTGACTGTCTGGTGTCTAATTCACACTCCTGACTAGGGGGCCTGATGACTTGAGGTCCAATGTACATACTATGTTGACTGTCTGGTGTCTAATTCGCACTCCTGACTAGGGGGCCTGATGACTTGAGGTCCAATGTACATACTATGTTGACTGTCTGGTGTCTAATTCACACTCCTGACTAGGGGGCCTGATGACTTGAGGTCCAATGTACATACTATGTTGACTGTCTGGTGTCTAATTCACACTCCTGACTAGGGGGCCTGATGACTTGAGGTCCAATGTACATACTATGTTGACTGTCTGGTGTCTAATTCACACTCCTGACTAGGGGGGCCTGATGACTTGAGGTCCAATGTACATACTATGTTGACTGTCTGGTGTCTAATTCACACTCCTGACTAGGGGGGCCTGATGACTTGAGGTCCAATGTACATACTATGTTGACTGTCTGGTGTCTAATTCACACTCCTGACTAGGGGGGCCTGATGACTTGAGGTCCAATGTACATACTATGTTGACTGTCTGGTGTCTAATTCACACTCCTGACTAGGGGGCCTGATGACTTGAGGTCCAATGTACATACTATGTTGACTGTCTGGTGTCTAATTCACACTCCTGACTAGGGGGGCCTGATGACATGGTGATAGCTCGCTGTGTTGCCGTAGGGAAATAGAAATATCTTGTGAGTAGAGTGCAGACCTTAATATCGCTGTTGCCATGGGGACAAATGTTCAGATGTATAGAGAGACCTTTAATGTGAGACACAGGACACGTCTAGTCGCAAATTCTTTCAAACGACTTTATTTGCCATGTTGAAAAAATGTAATAAATACAATTGAAACGTCAGTGTTTGCAGGCTTTTGTTAAAAAATTAACATAGGGGTGGTTAGTTGAAATCATCAACTTATACTTAGAATACATTTCTGATTTTTTAAAATACTAAAAATGGTCGATTTATGCATTTTTTACAAGAAAAAAACTAAAAACAAATCAATTTTATGTATATAAGTCCAATTTTTCAATTTCTACTAACCACCCCTTTCGTCAAAAAATGTATGTAAAGATCAACTATCTACATGGTTTGAACTAACCACCCCATGGCTAAAAAAAATCGAAAGAAAATGCTAATTTCTTAAAAACAATCTACCCTACCCTGCCCTCCCCTAGAATTTTTTTAGTCAAGAGCTAAATTATCTACATGGTTTGAACCAACCACCCTCTGTCTGGAACTCTCAAAAACTATCCCTGAACCACTTGACCCCTCAAGTTATAAAACCTGGACCCCCAAAAGTAGGACCCAATGTCTGAACTGGAGATGGATCTCTTTGCCAGAGATTCAATACAGGCCGTCATCAGGACTTAAAATGTTCCATTTCTTTTTCTGACCCCAAAAGGACCGTGTCTGAAACTGTTCAGAGCATACTAATTCAGGGCGTTTTTGAAGGAATAGTGTGTAGTAGGCCTTAGGCGGTCCTACAACTTGTGCATCAAATTGGAGTTAAACAATATGAATAGGTACAACACTATAGTAACTCCCCTTTGATGCACAAGTTCTGGAACAGCCTGTTAATCTAAGGCCAACACCAGTATTCCTCCTAAAGTTCTAGTGGAAAGCATTTATTATTGGGAGCAAAATCTTTTTGGTTAATCTCTGCGAGGGCATTCTACATCCCCAGTTCAGACCTTGGCTCCTTCCTGAGCCACAGAAGGGACTGTTGCTCTTGCTACCTACATACCTAACAATCCATCTAACCTAGCCTATCTTCCTACATATTCTATAGGACTCTATTAGGAGAGAAAGGGAGTAGTTTCTACCCTCCTCCAAGCCTAACAAAAACAAAACGCAAAACCACCACCCTCTGCCTACCTACCTACCTATCTACCAACCTATCTAACCTAACCAGAGCTTCAGGTTTGTTTTCAAACCCCATGGGCCATATGACCCCAGATTACAGAAAATGACGGGTCAATGTCCAAAATAATGGGCCAATAATGTGTCTCTGGAGTTTTGCACTTAAATTCTGTGGCAGACTTCGTGAGTCAGATGACCCCTAGCTGCACTAAATGAGGGGTCAAATCATCATCAATACGGGTCAATGGCCGGGGCCCGCTGACAACCTGAAGCTCTGCCCTAACCTATCTTCTACCTGTTCTACACGAGAGAGAGGAGGGTAGTCTCTACCCCCCTCCGAGCCTAACAAAACAAAAAACCAACAATCCCAAAACAAAGCAAAACAACCCCCCTCTGCCTACCTACCTCTCCATCTAGCTAGCCTAGGTGAGGGGCAAGGAGCAGGAAGCTTCGGCACGCAGATGCACTGACGGTGCGTGCAAGAGAGCGCTGCTTCAATGTGTACACAAAGGCGGGATCCATTGCCCTCCCCGGGCATTGGTCCTTACCTCCACCCCCCGCGCGACCTCCAGTACCCCTCCCCTAACAGCCCTCCTACCCCACTCCGACAAAATAAAAGAAAGAAAAAAAGGCTACTCCCCTCCTTCCCACCCCACCCATCCTATCCCCCTTACTTACCGTTTCCTTTATTCCAATGCACACAAAATAATCAATCACAATGCATGGTACACAAAATAATCAATCACAATGCATGGTACACAAAATAATCAATCACAATGCATGGTACACAAAATAATCAATCACAATGTATGGTACACACAATAATATATCACAATGCATGGCACACAAAATAATATATCACAATGCATGGTACACAACATGATATATCACAATGCATGGTACACAACATGATATATCACAATGCATGGTACACAACATGATATATCACAATGCATGGTACACAACATGATATATCACAATGCATGGTACACAACATGATATATCACAATGCATGGTACACAACATGATATATCACAATGCATGGTACACAACATGATATATCACAATGCATGGTACACAAAATGATATATCACAATGCATGGTACACAATGATATATCACAATGCATGGTACACAACATGATATATCACAATGCATGGTACACAACATGATATATCACAATGCATGGTACACAACATGATATATCACAATGCATGGTACACAACATGATATATCACAATGCATGGTACACAACATGATATATCACAATGCATGGTACACAACATGATATATCACAATGCATGGTACACAATGATATATCACAATGCATGGTACACAACATGATATATCACAATGCATGGTACACAACATGATATATCACAATGCATGGTACACAATGATATATCACAATGCATGGTACACAATGATATATCACAATGCATAGAACACATGATATATCACAATGCATGGTACACAATGATATATCACAATGCATGGTACACAACATGATATATCACAATGCATGGTACACATGATATATCACAATGCATGGTACACAACATGATATATCACAATGCATGGTACACAATGATATATCACAATGCATGGTACACAACATGATATATCACAATGCATGGTACACATCATGGTATATCACAATGCATGGTACACATGATATATCACAATGCATGGTACACAACATGATATATCACAATGCATGGTACACAACATGATATATCACAATGCATGGTACACATGATATATCACAATGCATGGTACACATGATATATCACAATGCATGGTACACAACATGATATATCACAATGCATGGTACACAACATGATATATCACAATGCATGGTACACAACATGATATATCACAATGCATGGTACACAAATGATATATCACAATGCATGGTACACAACATGATATATCACAATGCATGGTACACAACATGATATATCACAATGCATGGTGCACATGATATATCACAATGCATGGTACACAAAATGATATATCACAATGCATAGTACACATGATATATCACAATGCATGGTACACAATGATATATCACAATGCATGGTACACATTATATATCACAATGCATGGTACACAACATGATATATCACAATGCATGGTACACAATGATATATCACAATGCATGGTACACAACATGATATATCACAATGCATGGTACACATCATGATATATCACAATGCATGGTACACATGATATATCACAATGCATGGTACACAACATGATATATCACAATGCATGGTACACAACATGATATATCACAATGCATGGTACACAACATGATATATCACAATGCATGGTACACAAAATGATATATCACAATGCATGGTACACATGATATATCACAATGCATGGTACACAACATGATATATCACAATGCATGGTACACAACATGATATATCACAATGCATGGTACACAATGATATATCACAATGCATGGTACACAACATGATATATCACAATGCATGGTACACAACATGATATATCACAATGCATGGTACACAACATGATATATCACAATGCATGGTACACAATGATATATCACAATGCATGGTACACAACATGATATATCACAATGCATGGTACACAATGATATATCACAATGCATGGTACACAAATGATATATCACAATGCATGGTACACAACATGATATATCACAATGCATGGTACACAACATGATATATCACAATGCATGGTACACAAAATGATATATCACAATGCATGGTACACAAAATGATATATCACAATGCATGGTACACAACATGATATATCACAATGCATGGTACACAACATGATATATCACAATGCATGGTACACAACATGATATATCACAATGCATGGTACACAATGATATATCACAATGCATGGTACACAACATGATATATCACAATGCATGGTACACAACATGATATATCACAATGCATGGTACACAACTTGATATATCACAATGCATGGTACACACATGATATATCACAATGCATGGTACACAACATGATATATCACAATGCATGGTACACAATGATATATCACAATGCATGGTACACAACATGATATATCACAATGCATGGTACACAACATGATATATCACGATGCATGGTACACAAATGATATATCACAATGCATGGTACACAACATGATATATCACAATGCATGGTACACAAAATGATATATCACAATGCATGGTACACAAAATGATATATCACAATGCATGGTACACAACATGATATATCACAATGCATGGTACACAATGATATATCACAATGCATGGTACACAAAATGATATATCACAATGCATGGTACACAACATGATATATCACAATGCATGGTACACAATGATATATCACAATGCATGGTACACAACATGATATATCACAATGCATGGTACACAACATGATATATCACAATGCATGGTACACAAAACGATACAATGCATGGTACACATGATATATCACAATGCATGGTACACAATGATATATCACAATGCATGGTACACAAAATGATATATCACAATGCATGGTACACATGATATATCACAATGCATGGTACACAAAATGATATATCACAATGCATGGTACACAAAATGATATATCACAATGCATGGTACACAACATGATATATCACAATGCATGGTACACAACATGATATATCACAATGCATGGTACACAACATGATATATCACAATGCATGGTACACAACATGATATATCACAATGCATGGTACACAAAATGATATATCACAATGCATGGTACACAAAATGATATATCACAATGCATGGTACACAATGATATATCACAATGCATGGTACACAACATGATATATCACAATGCATGGTACACAATGATATATCACAATGCATGGTACACAACATGATATATCACAATGCATGGTACACAATGATATATCACAATGCATGGTACACAACATGATATATCACAATGCATGGTACACAACATGATATATCACAATGCATGGTACACAACATGATATATCACAATGCATGGTACACAACATGATATATCACAATGCATGGTACACAACATGATATATCACAATGCATGGTACACAACATGATATATCACAATGCATGGTACACAACATGATATATCACAATGCATGGTACACAAAATGATATATCACAATGCATGGTACACAACATGATATATCACAATGCATGGTACACAATGATATATCACAATGCATGGTACACAACATGATATATCACAATGCATGGTACACAATGATATATCACAATGCATGGTACACAAAATGATATATCACAATGCATGGTACACAAAATAATATATCACAATGCATGGTACACATGATATATCACAATGCATGGTACACAACATGATATATCACAATGCATGGTACACAACATAATATATCACAATGCATGGTACACAACATGATATATCACAATGCATGGTACACAAAATGATATATCACAATGCATGGTACACAAAATAATATATCACAATGCATGGTACATATATCACAATGCATGGTACACAACATAATATATCACAATGCATGGTACACAACATGATATATCACAATGCATGGTACACAACATGATATATCACAATGCATGGTACACAACATGATATATCACAATGCATGGTACACAACATGATATATCACAATGCATGGTACACAACATGATATATCACAATGCATGGTACACAACATGATATATCACAATGCATGGTACACAAAATAATATATCACAATGCATACGGTATGTACACATTAACCTTTAGCATCCTGCATTTTTTCTGACGTTCCGTACTCAGCCACTGCATTCTTTTTGAGATGGTGAAAAACGCTTACACCCACTTGATTAAAAATGCTCTAATTTTCTGTGTCTGTGTGCAGACTTGATTATTGGAATACTAATAAAGAGATGATTGAGGAAAGTTACATTCTCTCTCGCTGTTCTTCTCCTCCTTTTTCTCTCTCTCTCGTCTTTCTCTTCCTCATCCCTCCAACTCTGTCCTGCTCTCTCTCTCACAGTCTCTGCTCTTCTACAATGGCGTCGGCCAGGGCCCTCCACACCAGGAGGTGGCGGGGGGCTAAGGGGTTGCGCGTGGATGGAACACGTGGTGGGGATGTACCAGGGGCAGCTGCCTCTGCAGGGAAGGCATGCGCTGGAGGCGAGGCATCCTCTCCAGGAAGACCACGTGACTCTCCCCGGGGTGAGGTCCGAGATGCAGCGAGTGGCTTGCTGCAGGGAGACCATGATGACTCTCTCCGGGGTGAGGTCCGAGATGCAGCGAGGGGCTTGCTGCACGGAGAACCCACACGACCAGTCGTCCTGGGAAAAGTCCGCTGTCACCAGCAACACCGTCTGTGGTGGGAGAGAGAGGGAGGGGAGGGGAGAGAAAGAGACGGAGAGAGAACAATTGAACACAGTTTAAACATAGGAAATGCGATGCACACATAGAAAAAGGAAATGATTATAGATGTACAATTATGCTGACAGCATTTCATCATGAAGGTGACATGTTGCTTAGTCAGACAGACAGAGAGAGAGAGAGGGAGAGAGAGACGAACAGTGAATAAAAATGAGTTTGAATTATGCAGCCCCTAGGAAAGTCAAGTTCATATGAATTGATTCAAAAACTATTTCAATTTTAGAATATTACTGTTAATAATTGCATGGTCGCGGAGCCAGCATGAGTGAGGTCGTAATCCTAGGACGCCACCACGTCTGTCGACCGACAGCTGCCCAGAACACACTGACCCCCATGACTTGAACCCCAACACACCAAAGGCACAGACTGGGCGGGTAATTGAAATCGGGGTCAGCATAAGAGCAGAGCATGCGAAGCCACAGAATTTGAAAACATATTTTGCTATGACGATGGACGGAGATGAGGAGGATTTCGGTGATGGTGGTGTGGAATTGCATTATGGTCTGAGACGTGACAGGGCTGTACTCTACGCTTCCTTTCATAATGATATCCCAGCGTTCACCAGAACCGAGAACTACAGACACTTGCAGTGTTGGTCATGAAATCAGAGCAACACTCTGAATCACATCCTTTATATGGAAAAAATATCGACTGCATGGTTTCAGTTTCAATCTGATCTTCCCACTGAGCCCGTAGAACACTCACTCTGAGTAAAGTCAGTCCAGGACAAAAAAAACATCAAGTCTTTGATGGGATTGAAACCCGAGACCTGCCAACCACTAGTCACAAGTACCACTAGAACCACTGTGCCACTGTTCAGTCCTACAGATACTCTCCCGTGGGGATACTGGAGGGTCTGTTGTACAAATGGTTCCCTCACACCAGCCGCTGTGGCGTAGTGGTAAAGTCGCGGAATACTGGCTGGGAGGTCATGGATTCGAATCTCATCAGAGGCGAGGGTCTTTTCGGTCCTGGACCGACTCCTACCCAGAGTGAGTGGTTATGGGCTCAATGTGAAACCACGCCGTCGAGATACATTCGCTTAACGGATGCGATTCTGAGAATGTTGCTCTAATTTTATTACCAACACTGCAGGTGCCTGTAGTTCTCCGACCTGGTTAACACCGGGATATCATTATGAGGAAGCATAGAGTACAGCTCTGTCACGTAGTTTCAGACCAATACGGAACTCCATTGCATCATCATCATCATCATCAAAAAGAAAAAGAAAAATGCCTCAAATTATATGGCCTTGCATGCCCTGCTCTTATGGTGACCTCAGTTTCGGTTTCCATTCCAGTTCATGCCCTTGGTGCGTTCGGGTCAAAGTCATGGGGATCAGTGTGTTCTGGGGAGCTGTCGATGGACGGATGTGGTGGTGCCCTCGGAGGAGGACCCGACTCACGCTAGCTCTGTGACTAAGACATTATTGTGGTCAGTAGGGGGCTTAGTAGGTGGTGTCTTGTGTAAAGGCTCCACTGAACTCCACCGAAGTGGCTCAGCAGCAGTGCAATGTCTCCTCGGATGGTTGCTTCCTAACGGCCTAACATAGATTTGCTCCCCTTGGACTGCTGGTTTCGGACTCTGCGACTTAACTTTATTTATTTAATAGGCGCATAACGGCAGCATTCGCATCTGCGCTCATACTCGATAGGAAACTCTGAGCGATCGATGAGGAAGAAGAATCCTACAGATACAGCTAAAATCTCCCCATTGTTGCCCCTGATGACTCACCTTCCAGCTGACATCGATGCCATGCACGGTGTTCTGGGCCCTGTCCATGGAAGGCTCCACGTCATTCAGCAGTGGTGTGCACAATGTTCTCGGCCCTGTCCATGGAAGGCTTCACGTCACTCAGCAGTGGTGTGCACGATGTTCTGGGCCCTGTCCATGGAAGGCTTCACGTCACTCAGCAGTGGTGTGCACAGTGTTCTGGGCCCTGTCCATGGTAGGCAGAGGCTCCACGTTACTCAGCAGTGTTGTGCACCATGTTCTGGGCCCTGTCCATGGAAGGCAGAGGCTCCACGTCACTCAGCAGCAGCCTCAGCTCGGGCCGGTGATGATGCAACAGGCCCACAACACATCACGGTCCGTGTTGGCGTAGACCAGGTTGGCGTCCTTGGCGAAGTCCCTCAGCCTGTTGGGGGCGTGGTGACGTCCGAGGGCCTGCCAGGCGGTGCGCAGCCTGCTCCACTGGGAGAACACCAGGTAGGTCACCGACAGCAGGAGGAGCTGAACAACAAGAACACGATGAAGTTCAGTAAAAAGCAAACGTGGGAAAAATGGAGCGTAAAAACAAGATGATGAAATGTCGTTGAAAGCGAATCAAAAGGAGATACAACAAGACGAGGAAGGCTGGCTTACTGTTTTATTGTTTACATACACATCCACACACTCACAAGGACATGCATGCAAACAATGTATCAGACGCCTACACACACACACTCTCTCTCTCACACGTGCACACACATAGGCTACACACACATACACACACACATACACACACACATACAGAGAGAGGGAGAGAGAGAGAGACATACACACACACACACACACAGAGGCTATTTGTGGCTAGGGGGGTATATTCTGGCCCAGTCCAGAATAAACCCTGGGGTATATTATACCCAGGTATACTTAATACTTAATAATCATAATAATTAATCATGCTTATAGTTATATGTATAGCGCATAATCTTGCTAAGCAACTCAATGCGCTTTTCATACAAACATTTCTAACAGACTGGTTCACGTATCCTCACCATACATCTCTATGAAAAATGAATGCAATACATTAGAAAATGCATTGCATATAATCATAACACAACACACTAACACCCACCTCCCTTCAACCCACCCCACCCCAACCATCCCCCCACCCAAGGTATAATCTGGTCCGCTACAGCGGGTGTCCTGGGCTGAACCGGGGAAGCTTAACGACTGTGCATGTCTCTGCAGTAGGGTTCTAGTAAAAACTAAAAGCATTTAAAAACAAAACAATATTTGTTGAAAACCCAAAGAGGTGAGAACATTAGATTGAGGATAACAAATTTGAATAAAAGCAAACGAAAATAAAATTAAAAACAAATAACATAAGGGGATAAATGTTACCGTAACTGAAGTGATTGACATAACATTCACATTGTGCGCTGGCTCCGTGACTATGACATCATTGTTGTCAGTAGGTGGTGTCCTGCGTATGTTAACTCAGAACAGGCTCCACCGAACTCCACCGAAGTGACTCAGCAGCAGTGCAGTGTCTCCTCGGTTGGTTGTCTCCTGACAGCGTAACCTAGATTCGCTCCCCGGCAGGTTTCGGATTCTGCGACCTGACACACCAGAGTGTGGCTGCGAGTTGGACTAGAAATGGGAGTTTGAGCAACGCCACTGTACAGCAAAATGGGACAGCAAAAGAAAAACAAAACAAAACAACATTCACACTGAAGTCGTTTACCTGTGTCAGTGTCAGGCCTACAGCCACACTCAGCATCCTGGTTCCCACGCAGTTCCTCCAGTGATCCAACATGGCCGCCATCACCCGGTGCGTGTCAGTATCAGGCCTACAGCCACACTCAGCATCTTGGAACCCACGCAGTTCCTCCAGTGATCCAACATGGCCACCATCACCCGGTGCGTGTCAGTCGTCTCCCCTGTTTCCAGCGTGCAGGAGAAGTTGCCTCCCTTGCCCTGCCAATCCAGCGTCACGCGCGGGGTCCCCAGCCAGTGAACCAGGCCCAGGTTGCCGTACGTGCAGGTCAGGGGGTTGTGGAGCAGGCTCAGTCTGTGGGGATGAAAGGTGCACAATGCCTCAGAGTCAGGGGGCTGTGGAGCAGGCTCAGTCTGTGGGGGGTGAAAGGTGCACAATGCCTTACAGTCAGGGGGTTGTGGAGCAGGCTCAGTCTGTGGGGGATGAAAGGTGCACAGTCAGGGGGTGTGTGGAGCAGGCCTGAAAGGTGCACATGCCTTACAGTCAGGGGGTTGTGGAGCAGGCTCAGTCTGTGAAAGGGGGATGAAGGCTCAGTCTGTGGGGGTGCACAATGCCTTACAGTCAGGGGGTTGTGGAGCAGGCTCAGTCTGTGGGGGATGAAAGGTGCACAATGCCTTACAGTCAGGGGGTTGTGGAGCAGGCTCAGTCTGTGGGGGATGAAAGGTGCACAATGCCTTACAGTCAGGGGGTTGTGGAGCAGGCTCAGTCTGTGGGGGATGAAAGGTGCACAATGCCTTACAGTCAGGGGGTCTGTGGAGCAGGCTCAGTCTGTGGGGGATGAAAGGTGCACAATGCCTTACAGTCAGGGGGTTGTGGAGCAGGCTCAGTCTGTGGGGGATGAAAGGTGCACAATGCCTTACAGTCAGGGGGTTGTGGAGCAGGCTCAGTCTGTGGGGGGTGAAAGGTGCACAATGCCTTACAGTCAGGTGGTTGTGGAGCAGGCTCAGTCTGTGGGGGATGAAAGGTGCACAATGCCTTACAGTCAGGGGGTTGTGGAGCAGGCTCAGTCTGTGGGGGGTGAAAGGTGCACAATGCCTTACAGTCAGGGGGTTGTGGAGCAGGCTCAGTCTGTGGGGGATGAAAGGTGCACAATGCCTTACAGTCAGGGGGTTGTGGAGCAGGCTCAGTCTGTGGGGGATGAAAGGTGCACAATGCCTTACAGTCAGGGGGTTGTGGAGCAGGCTCAGTCTGTGGGGGATGAAAGGTGCATGATGCCTTACAGTCAGGGGGTTGTGGAGCAGGCTCAGTCTGTGGGGGATGAAAGGTGCACAATGCCTTACAGTCAGGGGGTTGTGGAGCAGGCTCAGTCTGTGGGGGATGAAAGGTGCACAATGCCTTACAGTCAGGGGGTTGTGGAGCAGGCTCAGTCTGTGGGGGATGAAAGGTGCACAATGCCTTACAGTCAGGTGCACAATGCCAGGGGGTTGTGGAGCAGGCTCAGTCTGTGGGGGGTGAAAGGTCAGGGGGTTGTGGAGCAGGCTCAGTCTGTGGGGGATGAAAGGTGCACAATGCCTTACAGTCAGGGGGTTGGGCTCAGGTTGTGTGGAGCAGGCTCAGTCTGTGGGGGATGAAAGGTGCACAATGCCTTACAGTCAGGGGGTTGTGGAGCAGGCTCAGTCTGTGGGGGATGAAAGGTGCACAATGCCTTACAGTCAGGGGGTTGTGGAGCAGGCTCAGTCTGTGGGGGATGAAAGGTGCACAATGCCTTACAGTCAGGGGGTTGTGGAGCAGGCTCAGTCTGTGGGGGATGAAAGGTGCACAATGCCTTACAGTCAGGGGGTTGTGGAGCAGGCTCAGTCTGTGGGGGATGAAAGGTGCACAATGCCTTACAGTCAGGGGGTTGTGGAGCAGGCTCAGTCTGGGGGATGAAAGGTGCACAATGCCTTACAGTCAGGGGGTTGTGGAGCAGGCTCAGTCTGTGGGGGATGAAAGGTGCATGATGCCTTACAGTCAGGGGGTTGTGGAGCAGGCTCAGTCTGTGGGGGATGAAAGGTGCACAATGCCTTACAGTCAGGGGGTTGTGGAGCAGGCTCAGTCTGTGGGGGATGAAAGGTGCACAATGCCTTACAGTCAGGGGGTTGTGGAGCAGGCTCAGTCTGTGGGGGATGAAAGGTGCACAATGCCTTACAGTCAGGGGGTTGTGGAGCAGGCTCAGTCTGTGGGGGATGAAAGGTGCACAATGCCTTACAGTCAGGGGGTTGTGGAGCAGGCTCAGTCTGTGGGGGATGAAAGGTGCATGATGCCTTACAGTCAGGGGGTTGTGGAGCAGGCTCAGTCTGTGGGGGATGAAAGGTGCACAATGCCTTACAGTCAGGGGGTTGTGGAGCAGGCTCAGTCTGTGGGGGATGAAAGGTGCACAATGCCTTACAGTCAGGGGGTTGTGGAGCAGGCTCAGTCTGTGGGGGCACAGTGGCTTGAAAGGTGCACAATGCCTTACAGTCAGGGGGTTGTGGAGCAGGCTCAGTCTGTGGGGGGTGAAAGGTGCACAATGCCTTACAGTCAGGGGGTTGTGGAGCAGGCTCAGTCTGTGGGGGATGACGCCTTACAGTCAGGGGGTTGTGGAGCAAGGTGCA
>CM065690.1:4693719-4716219 GCA_017654935.2 Phymorhynchus buccinoides
GTGATGATAAAGGTGGGGTGATAAAAGGGCAGGTGGATGATAAAGGGGGGGTGGGTGATGATTAAAAGGGGGTGCTGATAAAAGGGGGTGATGATAAAGGGGCGTGGGATGATAAAGAGGTGATGATTAAAGGGGGCGGGTGATGAGTACAACGGGGGGTTTTGATGATTAATGGGGTGATGATAAAGGGGGGTGAGATTAAGGTGGTGATTAAAGGGGGGGTGATGATAAGGGGTGGTGATAAAGGGGGTGATTGGATAAAAAAGGTGATGATAAGGGGGGTGGATGAATGAATTTGGGTGATGACAAAAGGAGGTTATGACGTCCAAAGCCCTCGAATTAGTTCCATTTTGTTTGTGTCTTAAAATAAAGCTATGTGTTGTTTGGCATCAGGTCGGTCTTGTATTGTATTTGCATTTGTTGTCCAGACAACAAAAAAAAACATGGGGTTTTTTTAAAAACCAGACACTAAAAAACCCCCACCAAACAAGACACACACATTACGTGCGGGGGGCACGACACGGGGGGGGGCGCACGATACTAAATAAACTTGAACAACAGACAGGGACACACACCACTACATACAAAACCAAGGCGCGCGCGCCCACCGCGCGGCTGACTCATAACACAAGCAATACCACATTGAGCATGCATACGCATGCTTGACCAACAGGTGCCAAGGGAGGGTGGGGGTGGGGGGAGAGGAGAGAGTAGAGGAGATAGAGAGAGGAGAGGGGTGAAGACCGAGGAGAGAGGAGCAAAGGGGAGATGTGGATGGGAATGAAAGGGAGAGATAATACGCGAGGAGATGGGAGAGGGAAGAGGTAGAGGAAGAGAGAAGAGAGATAGAGAGAAAGATTAGAGACGAGGGAGGAGGAGAGGCGAGGGAAGAGGGTGAGAGAGATGAGACGAGAAGAGAGGGAGATCTGAAGAGGAGGATGAGGAGGGGAGCGGAGGGAGAGGGGGTAGACACGAAGATAGAGATGGACGAGAGAGATCGCGGGATGGCAGGAGGGGACGACTTGAGAAGGGCGGGAGAGAGTAGGGAGACGAGGGGAGAGGCTGAGAGGTGCCGACGGAGAGACTGACGAGAGAGGATTGGGAGAGGGTGCGAGAAAGGAGAGAGAGATGAGAAGCTTGGAGGGGAGGAGCTGAAGAAGGAAGGCGAGAAGAGCAGTGAGATGTGAAGAAGATGGAGAGAGAGAGAGGAAGAGAGAGAAGAGATGACAGAGGAATGACGATGGAGGGGGGATACGGGATGAGAGGAGGGATCGAAACGGCGGGAGGAGAGATGGCGTGGAGGATGGGGGGGGGGGAGGGATGAGAGGAGAGGCGGAGAGAGCTCGGAGATGATAGGACGAGGAGAAGAACGCGCGATTAGAGATGATGGGGGGGGGGGGGTGGTGGGGTGAGGGGGCTGGAGGAGAGAGGAGGATGGAGGGGAGACGTGGATTGAGATGGAACCGAGAGTAAGACATATGGACACGGTAGGAGAGAGAGAGAGGGAGGAGAGGGACGAAGAGACCGGAGAGAGGAGAAGAGAGAGACGAGAGAGAGGAGCTGTATGAGTTTTGATGAGAGATCGAGCGAGAGGGGAGGATGAGAGGATGATAGGGGAGGGGGGGAGATGATGAGGAAGGAGAAAGAGGAGAGGGTGGAATCGGAGAGATGAAGAGGGGGAGAGAGGAGGAGGAGGGTGGAGAGAGAGAGAGAGAGGAGAGAGAGAGAGGAGACGTCGAAGGTGATGATTGATCTACCCGGGGGACGATTGAAGGGATGACATCTAGACGAGGAGGAAGAGACCTGGCTGAGAGCCAGAGGATGAAGGTAGGGTGGTGAGTGAGGGAGGGAGGGTCGAGAGTCGTAGAGATGAAATGAGGGAAGGGGGGAGGGGGTGGGGGGGGTTGGAGGAAAAGGATTGAGTGAGGACGAGAGGAGAGGCGAGGAGAAGAACGAGAGAGTCAGGTCGGGTAGGTGGAGACGAGACGAGATTCAACGAGAGAGGGGACGATTTGAGGGATGGGGGAGTGGAGAAGGAGAACTGGAGGAGCTGGGAGGAGGGAGGATGGGATGAGAGAGAAAACCGGAGTGTGGACGAGGAGGACGAGGATGAGAGGCGGGGGGGAGAAGACGGAGAGACGATGATGCGATGAGATGTGGTGAGGAGATTGTGAGAGGGAAGAAGAGAGGAGGAGAGAGATGGGGAGATGAAAGGAGAAGGAGGAGAGAGGGAGGAGAGAGAACGTGAGCGTGAGAAGAGGAGAGGATGAGAGAGAACCCAGGGGGAGCTGAGAGAGAGAGATGAAGACGAGAGACGTAACAAGAGATACGAGTGAACTAGCTGGAGGGGGAGGACCGGATCGCGCTGAGAACAGGAACGGCGGAGAATCGAGAGGAGAGGAGTGGGGCACAGAGAGAGAGAAGAAGCGAGGAGAGGAAATGAAAGGAATAGAAGAAGGATGAGCGACGAGGGAGATGAAGGACGAGAAAGAGGACTGAAAGAGAAGCCGGGAGGGAGGGAGAGACAGAACCTGACGGATTGGGAGATCGGAGGGAGTGGAGGAGAGAAGGAAGAGAAGAAGGAGAGGCGTAGATGCGAGAGAAGAGAAGGAGAGAGAGAGACATGAAGAGAGAGAGAGATGAGAACGAGGAGAGGGGAGATGAAGCCTTGTGTGAAGAAGGAGTGTGAGACGAGGGTGATACGAGACGGAGAGAGGGGGGACGAGGAAAAAGCGAGAGAGGTTCCAGAGGAGTAGAGTGAGAGATAGGAGGGGGAGACGATGGAGGGGGGCGATTGTGAGAGATGAGAGGGAAGGGAAGGAGACGAAGGAGCGGAGGTTTCGAGTCTTCGGGGTGGAGAGAGGCAGAGGATGAGAACGCACGAGGGAGGCAACGGGATGAGACGAATGGGGGACGGGAAGAGAGAGAGAGGAGAGGACTGACACTTTTGAACAACTTTATTTTACGTCAAGGATGGATATTTTAGGCCAGGGCCCTGTTTTTGCAATTGTCCTTGAAGACCGGAAAAAAAAAACTAAGACCAATACAAAAACGATAAGGCAAAAACAGATAATAATAATATGGAACATGCATGATAATACAAGATATCTGACACAAGTAAAAACAAAGAGAGATAGGAGAGGAGAGGAGAGAGAAACACTCAACCAAAAACGTAAACCCATGCATCACTTAAAAACCTTTAACACCCTACTCGTGGCGATAAAAGTTATTCAGCGTCAGTGGAAAAAAAACGAAAAACATATTCAAAAAACGTCAGCAGGTTATTAGAGCTAAGTAATAAGGCTATAAAAATTCAAAAACCCCCTTGCTTCCTTTTCCAGCCCTTTGCATCTTTACCCGTTCATGTTCTCAAACCTAATATTTTTACTCAGTTAGTTTTGGGTGTTTATCTCTGGGTTTTCCATTTTATTGGTCCGATCATTTCATGGTAATTCTAATGTTTCATCATCGTTTGCCCCCTATTTCGTTCTATTGCGACGTCGGGGTTGGCAGTTATGGTTCTTTGACAGAGGTGGGCTGGATGGAGGCGTTGAGGTTGGAAAACTTCAACTCTCTCTTCTCTTTCTATTCTCTTTCTCCCCCCCACCCCCCCCCCCCCCACCCCCCCCCCCCCACCCCCCCCCCCCCCCCCCCCCCCCCCCTCTCTCCCGTTCTCTCTCATCTATCTCTCATCCCCCTGCTCCCTTCTTATCATTTTCTTGGGTCGATTTTACTTCTTTTGGTCTATCTTGGTCATGTCCATTGTTCGGAGTTTGGTTTTGTTGTGAACTTTCTTTCAAAAATTGATTGACTTGTAATTTTCCTGGTAAAAAAATTTTCCCCCGCCAATGTTTATATGTGTAATTTCGTTTTGAAACTGAGCCACGGCCATTAAGGGCTCTTGCTGTTGTTGCTTTCCCCCCCCCAGGTTATGTCATAAGTTGTTCATGTTGAATTTGGAAAATAAAAAACAAAAACATAAACCAGGAGAGAGAGAAAGCGGCATGGGAGTCCAGGCTTCCACAAAACAGCTAAGTGCGATGCTGTCTTGTGGGGGGCTCCCTACATGCTAATTTCCCTAGACTTATTTTTACTATCGATTTAGTATGTAGTTAATCTATATATAGTAGTAGATGCTGTATAGCTACATAATTTTATTATATTCTTATATATGTATGACTATATTTAGATATTCTATCCCCCCTATTGCCTTCCAACCAGTATTACTATGTATCTCTTGCTCTTATTTATTTTCTTATATACATATTTATTATCTTCTATAATTATATATTGAGGTACGAAAGTTATACGATGAGAGAGAAAGAGAGGACAGAGACACACACACACAAAAAACCCCACCACCCAAACAAAAAAGGCATGGTCCAAAGCCTTCCACCAAATCAAGCTAAAGGTGTGTCCTGTGCGGTGCTCCCTACAGCCAAGGTTTCCCTGGCGAGCGGGTGTCGTGGGGGGCCGTGGGGGGGGGGCCGGGCGGGCGTGGGAGGCGCAGCGAAACCCATTGCCCCCAAAGGGGCCCCACAAGCAGGACCCCCCGGCCCCGGCCCACCCAGACGCCCCAGCAGGGCAGGGCTCCACAAACCTCCCTGAGGACCACACAGGGGACACTTGGGTGGGGTGGGGGAAAAAAAAAAGGGAAGGGAGACAGACAGACAGGCATGAGGGGCAGACAAAGACCGGGGGGGACATTGGAGGCAGACAAGGACAGTGAGAGAGACAGCCAGGACAGGACATACATTGAGGCACCCCCCCTTACCATCAACACCTTTGTTGCCCCCCTCACCCCCCCCTTTAACCCAATCCACCCACTTTATTCATCATCCCCTTCATCATCAAACCCCCTTTGTTTTCAATCAACCCCCCTTTGGCATTCAAACCCCTTTATCATCACCCCTCTTCATCACCCCCCCCCCCCCCCCCCTTTATCATCACCCCCTTATTCATCAACCCCTTTAATCATTCCAAAACACATTTTATCACAACCCCCTTTTATCATCACCCCTTTATCATCACCTCCTTTATCATCACCCCTTTATCATCACCCCCTTTATCATCACCCCTTTGTCATCACCCCTTTATCATCACCCCCTTTGTCATCACCCCCTTTATCATCACCCCCTTTGTCCTCACCCCCTTTATCATCACCCCCTTTATCATCACCCCCTTTTTCATCACCCCTTTATCATCACCACTTTGTCATCACCCCTTTATCATCATCACCCCTTTATCATCACCCCTTTATCATCACCCCCTTTATCATCACCCCCTTTATCATCACCCCCTTTGTCATCACCCCTTCATCATCACCCCTTTATCATCCCCCTTTGTCATCACCCCTTTATCATCACCCCCTTTGTCATCACCCCCTTTGTCATCACCCCCTTTATCATCACACCCTTTGTCATCACCACCTTTGTCATCACCCCTTTATCATCACACCCCTTTGTCCTCACCCCCTTTATCATCACACCCTTTATCATCACCCCTTTATCATCACCCCTTTGTCATCACCCCTTTATCATCACCCCTTTATCATCACCTTTATCATCACCCCCTTTGTCATCACCCCCTTTACCATCACCCCCTTTGTCATCACCCCCTTTATCATCACCCCTTTGTCATCACCCCTTTATCATCACCCCTTTGTCATCACCCCCTTTATCATCACCCCATTTATCATCACCCTTTTATCATCACCCCTTTATCATCACCTTTATCATCACCCCCTTTACCATCACCCCCTTTATCATCACCTTTATCATCACCCCCTTTGTCATCACCCCCTTTATCATCACCCCCTTCATCATCACCCCTTTGTCATCACCCCTTTATCATCACCCCATTTATCATCACCCTTTTATCATCACCCCTTTATCATCACCTCCTTTATCATCACCCCTTTATCATCACACCCTTTATCATCACCCCTTTATCATCACCCCCTTTATCATCACCTTTATCATCACCCCCTTTATCATCACACCCTTTATCATCACCCCTTTATCATCACCTTTATCATCACCCCCTTTACCATCACCCCCTTTGTCATCACCCCCTTTGTCATCACCCCCTTTATCATCACCCCCTTTATCATCACCCCCTTCATCATCACCCCCTTTATCATCCACCCCCTTTGTCATCACCCCTTTATCATCACCCCCTTTGTCAACACCCCCTTTATCATCACCCCTTTATCATCACCCCCTTTATCATCACACCCTTTATCATCACCCCTTTATCATCACCTTTATCATCACACCCTTTATCATCACCCCCTTTATCATCACCCCTTTCATCATCACCCCCTTTATCATCACCCCCTTTATCATCACCCCTTTTGTCATCACCCCCTTTATCATCACCCCCTTTATCATCACCCTCTTTATCATCACCCCCTTTATCATCACCTTTATCATCACCCCCTTTATCATCACCCCCTTTATCATCACCTCCTTTATCAACACCCCCTTTATCATCACCCCCTTCATCATCACCCCCTTCACCATCACCCCCTTTGTCCTCACCCCCTTTATCATCACCCCCTTTGTCATCACACCCCTTTGTCATCACCCCCTTTATCAATCACCCCCTTTGTCATCACCCCTTTATCATCACCCCCTTTGTCACCACCTCCATTGTCATCACCCCCTTTATCATCACCCCTTTCATCATCACCCCCTTCATCATCACCCCCTTTATCATCACCCCCTTCATCATCACCCCCTTTATCATCACCCCTTTATCATCACCCCTTTATCATCACCCCTTTATCATCACCCCTTTGTCATCACCCCTTTATCATCACCCCTTTATCATCACCCCCTTTATCATCACCCCCTTCATCATCACCCCTTTCATCATCACCCCCTTTATCATCACACCCTTTATCATCACCCCTTTATCATCACCCCCTTTGTCATCACCCCCTTTATCATCACCCACTTTATCATCATCCCCTTTATCATCACCCCCTTTGTCATCACCCCCTTTATCATCACCCCCTTTGTCATCACCCCCTTTATCATCACCCCCTTCATCATCACCCCCTTTGTCATCACCCCCTTTGTCATCACCCCCTTTTACCATCACCCCCTTTATCATCACCCCCTTTATTATCACCCCTTTACCATCACCCCCTTTATTATCACCCCTTTCATCATCACCCCCTTTATTATCACCCCTTCATCATCACCCCCTTTATCATCACCCCCTTTATCATCACCCCCTTTATTCATCACCCCTTTATCATCACCCCCTTTATCATCACCCCCTTTTTCATCACCCCTTTATCATCACCCCATTTATCATCACCCTCCTTTATCATCACCCCTTTATCATCACCCTCTTCATCATCACCCCCTTTATCATCACCTTTATCATCACCCCCTTTATCATCACACCCTTTATCATCACCCCTTTATCATCACCCCTTTATCATCACATTTATCATCACCCCCTTTGTCATCACCCCTTTATCATCACCCCATTTATCATCACCCTTTTATCATCACCCCTTTATCATCACCTCCTTTATCATCACCCCTTTATCATCACCCCCTTTATCATCACCCCCTTTATTATCACCCCTTTATCATCACCCCCTTTACCCTCACCCCCTTTACCATCACCCACTTTATCATCATCCCCTTCATCATCACCCCCTTCATCATCACCCCCTTTATCATCACCCCTTTCATCATCACCCCCTTTGTCATCACCCTTTTATCATCACCCCTTTATCATCACCCCCTTTATCATCACACCCTTTATCATCACCCCCTTTATCATCACCCCCTTTATCATCACCCCCTTTTTCATCACCCCTTTATCATCACCCCCTTTATCATCACCCCTTTATCAACACCCCCTTTATCATCACCCTTTTATCATCACCCCTTTATCATCACCCCTTTATCATCACCCCCTTTATCATCACCCCCTTCATCATCACCCCCTTTGTCATCACCCCCTTTGTCATCACCCCCTTTGTCATCACCCCCTTCATCATCACCCCCTTCATCATCACCCCCTTTATCATCACCCCCTTCATCATCACCCTCTTTATCATCACCCCCTTTATCATCACCCCCTTTATCATCACCCCCTTTGTCATCACCCCTTTCATCATCACCCCCTTTATCATCACCCCCTTTTTCATCACCCCTTTATCATCACCCCTTCATCATCACCCCCTTTGTCATCACCCCCTTTGTCATCACCCCTTTCATCATCACCCCTTTCATCATCACCCCCTTCATCATCACCCCCTTCATCATCACCCCCTTCATTATCACCCCCTTCATCATCACCCCCTTTATTATCACCCCTTTCATCATCACCCCCTTTATTATCACCCCCTTCATCATCACCCCCTTCATCATCACCCCCTTCATCATCACCCCCTTCATCATCACCCCTTTCATCATCACCCCCTTCATCATCACCCCCTTTATCATCACCCCCTTCATCATCACCCCCTTCATCATCACCCCCTTCATCATCACCCCCTTCATCATCACCCCCTTCATCATCACCCCCTTTATCATCACCCCTTTATCATCACCTTCATCATCACCCCCTTCACCATCACCCCCTTCATCATCACCCCCTTCATCATCACCCCCTTCATCATCACCCCCTTCATCATCACCCCCTTCATCATCACCCCCTTCATCATCACCCCCTTTATCATCACCCCCTTCATCATCACACCCTTCATCATCACCCCTTTATCATCACCCCCTTCATCATCACCCCCTTCATCATCACCCCCTTTATCATCACCCCCTTTATCATCACCCCCTTTATCATCACCCCTTTATCATCACCCCCTTTATCATCACCCCCTTTATCATCACCCCTTTATCATCACCCCTTTATCATCACCCCATTTATCATCACCCTTTTATCATCACCCCTTTATCATCACCCCATTTATCATCACCCCCTTTATCATCACCCCTTTATCATCACCCCCTTTTATCATCACCCCCTTTGTCATCACCCCTTTATCATCACCCCCTTTATCATCACCCCCTTTATCATCACCCCCTTTATCATCACCCCTTTGTCATCACCCTTTATCATCACCCCCTTTATCATCACCCCCTTTATCATCACCCCCTTTATCATCACCCCCTTTATCATCACCCCCTTATCATCACCCCTTTATCATCACCCCCTTTATCATCACCCCCTTTATCATCACCCCCTTTATCATCACCCCTTTATCATCACCCCCTTTATCATCACCCCTTTATCATCACCCCCTTTATCATCACCCCTTTATCATCACCCCCTTTATCCTCACCCCTTTATCATCACCCCCTTTATCATCACCCCTTTATCATCACCCCCTTTATCATCACCCCCTTTATCATCACCCCTTTATCATCACCCCCTTTATCATCACCTCCTTTATCATCACCCCTTTATCATCACCCCCTTTGTCATCACCCCTTTATCATCACCCCTTTATCATCACCCCTTTATCATCACCCCTTTATCATCACCCCTTTATCATCACCCCTTTATCATCACCCCCTTTATCATCACCCCCTTTATCATCATCACCCCCTTTATCATCACCCCTTTATCATCACCCTCTTTATCATCACCCCCTTTATCATCACCCCCTTTATCATCACCCCTTATATCATCACCCCCTTTATCATCACCCCCTTTTATCATCACCCCCTTTATCATCACCCCCTTCATCATCACCCCTTTATCATCACCCCTTTATCATCACCCCCTTTATCATCACCCCTTTGTCATCACCCCTTTATCATCACCCCCTTTATCATCACCCCTTTATCATCACCCCTTTATCATCACCCCTTTATCATCACCCTTTTTATCATCACCCCTTTATCATCACCCCACCCCCTTATCATCACCCTCTTTATCATCACCCCCTTTATCATCACCCCCTTTATCATCACCCCCTTCATCATCACCCCCTTCATCATCACCCCCTTTCATCACCACCCCCTTTTTCATCACCCCCTTTATCATCACCCCCTTTATCATCACCCCCTTCATCATCACCCCCTTTATCATCACCCCCTTTATCATCACCCCCTTTACCATCACCCCCTTTTTCATCACCCCCTTCATCATCACCCCTTTATCATCCCCTCATCACCCCCTTTATCATCACCCCCTTTATCATCACCCCCTTTATCATCACCCCCTTTATCACCCCTTTATCACCCCTTTATCATCACCCCCTTTGTCATCACCCCTTTATCATCACCCCCTTTATCATTTACCCCCCTTATCATCACCCCCTTTATCATCACCCCTTTATCATCACCCCTTTATCATCACCCCCTTTATTATCACCCCTTTATCATCACCCCCTTTATCATCACCCCTTTATCATCACCCCCTTTATTATCACCCCTTTATCATCACCCCCTTTATCATCACCCCCTTTATCATCACCCCCTTTATCATCACCCCCTTTATCATTCACCCCTTTATCATCACCCCTTTATCATCACCCCCTTTATCTTCATCCCCTTTATCATCACCCCCTTTATCATCACCCCCTTTATCATCACCCCCTTTATCATCACCCCCTTTATCATCACCCCCTTTATCATCACCCCCTTTATCATCACCCCTTTATCATCACCCCCTTTGTCAACACCCCCTTTATCATCACCCCCTTTATCATCACCCCCTTTATCATCACCCCCTTTATCATCACCCCCTTTATCATCACCCCCTTTATCATCACCTTCTGGTCTTCGTCTTACTTCGTTGTCGTCTCCTTCGTCGTCGCCTCCTTTATCAGGAATAATGAAAGTGGGCGAACCGGTTGTAAAGTCTACTAGGAAAGTGCTGAAAGGCCAACTTGTAGTGCGTAAGGGGAAGGGAGGGGGGGGGGTAATGAGGGGGACGCTGGGCGAGTATGGGAGTGTGTGGGGGTGGGGGGGGGGGGGGTGGGTGGTGGCCACATGAGAACCCAACCTCGAGGGGAAGGCAAAGTTGCCTTGCATTGTTTTGCATTGCATTGTTTTAATTTATATTGAATTCGCATTGTTTTGTATTGCGTCGCATTGTTTTCATTAATATTGAATTCGCAATGTTCTGATATTGCGTCGCATTGTTTTCATTTATATTGAATTCGCATCACTCGCAAGGGAGGGGGAGAGGGGGTATTGTGCGCATAATGTACTACCAGTCTTAATCAACCAAATACTCGTCAACATCATCAGAAGCAAATATTTGGCAGAAACTGAATAGAACTGTGATAAGGTCAGTGTTCATCAACTAAGTTACAGTCAGTCTTCATCAAAGAAGTACTCATCAACGTCGTCAAAGTCTGATTCAAAAGGCTGTTCTTCTTTGGGCTCCTCTTCCTGTTGCTCTAATCCTTGTTGTGGCTGCTCCACAAGAATGTTCACAAGTTCCTGCGGCACAAAGTAGCCGTTCGTCCACTTGATCTCCAGCCTGTCGCCTACAAGCTCCCAGCCATTTTCTGTTGGGTCTGAAACAGTGGACATTTGCTTGTTTGCTGACAGCCAGATGTTTGGTAGTTCACCCTCCTCAAGTGCATTTTCAGAGAGTCTCTGCATGGGGGAAGCAAGCTCATATCTATCCCCTGATAGCTGTTCAGTCCGCATGATGTCACGCTGTGAAAGCGCTGAATGAACTTCTGGTGACGCAGCACATTGATGTTGTTCAGTGAAGAAGACCCATGTCAACAGGCAAGGGAGCAGCTGTGTCAACAGGCAAGGAGGGAGACAGTGAGGCTGATGTATTCACAGGTAGGGGATCTGTGGAGTCTTTGTCTGGTACCAAGTCTTGAACAATCAGACCATGTGCAGTATGGGTTGTCCCAGCACCTGATGGGGTCTCCTCGCGTAGATCAAAGTTATCCCATACTAAATGAGTAACTAAGTTTCCTTCAGGGGTAATGGATGGTGGAAGGACCGAGTCTCTTTGCTCTACCTGTTTGCACATAGCTGTTTCGAGTTCAAGAAGTGTTGTATATGGCCGACAGTGGCCATAACGGTGGACCAGGGTGACTACTTCTGCACTCCCTGTTATGTGCCTCAGAGTCATTCCAAGGAGAAGATGTTTTGGCATGTGCCACTGACCTCTTGTGGCAGCTTGGCAAATATCTTGTGATATCGAGTTTGCAATCTGTTCACTCTTTCTTGAGCAGTCCTTCTTCCCTGTAATAACAAGGGATAGGAAGTCTTTGATTTCTGCAGGTGGACTTGGCCACTTTGAGGAAGTCAGCTGAAGGGGGCCAGGGCATGAGTGGGCTTTCACGCCGGGCTGCCAAGATTATTCAACACCAAGGCTTTCCTCCAGTCTCCTGCTCAAATGCTGTTTCTATTGCTTGGCCTTTTGGGACATTTGATGAGAACACCAGTTCGAAGTTTGGCTGCCAAAACTGAAGTTGGCTGCCAAACTCTTTCTACAACTTGTCTTTCAGTTTGTTCGTCTTGTAGTCTTTGTTGTAACATTCAGGGGCATTTTCTAGTAGATAATGCTGATATTGTTCTTTCAACATTGTCATGCGCTCAACATTACAGCAATCAATGATGCTTTCTTTGATATATCGGGCGATGTATTTGAATGCCTCTTGGTGAGCAGTCTGTTCTTGCATACTTCTTGTGTCTTTTTGAGACTTCCGATGATGTTCATCAGTCCGAGTGTAGTCTTTTCTGCAGGAAGGGTGGTAGTGCGCTTCTCTAGCTACTAAATCAATTCCTTCAATCTTCAAGAGGATTTTGCCATCCTGTTTTCGTTCTGCAGCATCCTTGATCGATTTCTCAGCAGTTTCAGTGGCACACTTGACTAGTTTTTCCAACTTCTGTTTGCTACGCGCACGACCTTTGTCACAAAAGAGGCACTTGTCAGCAGGTAGCAACACCCTGGAGGATGAGGTAGAAGGAGCTGGAGTCCTTGGAGGTTTGGCTTCACTGTCACATGTTTGCTATGCGCACGACCTTTGTCCCAAAAGAGGCACTTGTCAGCAGGTAGCAACACCCTGGAGGACGAGGTAGAAGGAGCTGGAGTCCTTGGAGGTTTGGCTTCACTGTCACATGTTTGCTATGCGCACGACCTTTGTCACAAAAGAGGCACTTGTCAGCAGGTAGCAACACCTTGGAGGATGAGGTAGAAGGAGCTGGAGTCCTTGGAGGTTTGACTGTCACATGTTTGCCATGCGCACGACCTTTGTCACAAAAGAGGCTTGTCAGCAGGTCAACACCCTTGAGGTAGAAGGAGCTGGAGTCCTTGGAGGTTTGGCTTCACTGTCACATGTTTGCCATGCGCACGACCTTTGTCACAAAAGAGACACTTGTCAGCAGGTAGCAACACCCTTGAGGTAGAAGGAGCTGGAGTCCTTGGAGGTTTGGCTTCACTGTCACATGTTTGCTATGCGCAGACCTTTGTCACAAAAGAGGCACTTGTCAGCAGGTAGCAACACCTTGGAGGATGAGGTAGAAGGAGCTGGAGTCCTTGGAGGTTTGGCTTCACTGTCACATGTTTGCTATGCGCACGACCTTTGTCACAAAAGAGGCACTTGTCAGCAGGTAGCAACACCCTGGAGGATGAGGTAGAAGGAGCTGGAGTCCTTGGAGGTTTGGCTTCACTGTCACATGTTTGCTATGCGCACGACCTTTGTCACAAAAGAGGCACTTGTCAGCAGGTAGCAACACCCTGGAGGACGAGGTAGAAGGAGCTGGAGTCCTTGGAGGTTTGGCTTCACTGTCACATGTTTGCTATGCGCACGACCTTTGTCACAAAAGAGGCACTTGTCAGCAGGTAGCAACACCCTGGAGGATGAGGTAGAAGGAGCTGGAGTCCTTGGAGGTTTGGCTTCACTGTCACATGTTTGCCATGCGCACGACCTTTGTCACAAAAGAGGCACTTGTCAGCAGGTAGCAACACCCTGGAGGATGAGGTAGAAGGAGCTGGAGTCCTTGGAGGTTTGGCTTCACTGTCACATGTTTCCTGTTGTCTCTTTCTTAGTCTAACCGTGTTTGTGAATCTTTGGTAACAGCAACGATGATATCCATGCAGATTTGACGAATAGTCGTCGGGCACTTGGGTATAGATGCCAACCATTCTCTCACGTTCATTGCTTTCTGCTTCCCTAAGGAGTTGTGTTCTCCTGTGTGCTGTGTGCACACAGTAACTGAAAGAGAGCCATATTAGTATCTTTTGATGGCAAAACTAGAGCGCTGAAATACTAGAGCGATGGTGCACTCGCAAATTCATTTATAATCATAGCAAACTGGCCGGCAGTGGAGCACTATCGCCCAAAACATAGTAGGGATGCCTGATAGCATGTTTGCAATATCTAAATGGTCAGACTGTCAAAAATTATGCTTTCTAAGTATTATCAAATCAAACAATATAGGTAACCCTCCTGTCAGCAGTGACGCGTCAAGGTTCAGTAAATCGTAACTTTGTGAGCGCACCATTGCCACCGGATCAATTTGCCAGGATGCAAACAACCTGCATTGAGTTTCTTAGGACCCAAGCTATCCAAAAAAACACTGTCTGCAAAAATCCCAGGGGGGGGGGGGGGGGGGGGGGGGGGGAGGGTTTCACTTCCTACGTGATGGACTGTGGAGAACACTCATTGTAGTTGAAGCGTTTTCTTTTTTTGTAGTGCAGTAAAAAAACATTTTTTTTAATTGGAGCTATTTCCTTTGTTGTGAGTGAAACTCCTTTAGATAAACTGCATAACATTATTTTTTTAAAAGAAAGAAGAAAAGGCTTGTATTGCGAAAATTTCGTGTGAACGATTTGGCGGCCATTAATAAAGAGACGGCACACGCCTTCTCTTTGGGTGAAAAAATGTGGCTTACAGCACCTACGCCAAGGAGGAATCGCCGATGTGACGGTTTGATTTCTAGGAAACCAGAGCAAAGTGAGTGTTTCAATCTCTGTATAGGGTGTTTTCCTGGTGATCTCGACGTGTTTCTTACAAAACCTCATACGTCAGAGTGCCCCTTTAACAGCATTATCTTGCATTGCATCACGTCGCATTGCATTGCATCACATTGTATTACATCAAATAGCATAATCTTGCATTGCATCACGTTGTATTGTATTGTATTGTATTGTATTGCATTGCATAGCAATATAATTTTGTATTGCATCTCGTCACATTGAGTTGTTTGAAACAGCATTGTCTTAAATTGCATCACTTTGTATTGTATAGTATTGTATTAAATGCACCCTCCCTAGAAAGACACTCCAAGATGCGACCCAAACATTTTTCACCGATCCACCCACCCCCCTTCATTATCTGGACTACCGAGTGTCCACCTCCCTATTAAGACCCCTCCCTATTAAGACCTTTTTGTGTGTGTGCTAATTTTCAAGGTTTCCATATAGAGAGATTCCACTGTAGTAATATCATTATGATCTTGTATATATTACTTTGCATGATATTGTGAAGCAATACTCAATCGTACTTAAGCCGCCTGTTATTCAAGTTCAAGTATTATACTTTAATTATCTTCAAAAGAGAAATTCAGGTTAGGTGCAACAACATGACAGAGATACAGCCTAAGTGAAAGAACATTAGTCAAACGTGTGAAACGAAATTATATACCAACCAAATAATGATCAATAAAATTCATTGCATCAACTTAGAAATGTGCACATTTAAAACAGAGAGAGAGAGAGAGAGGGGGGGGGGAGAGAGAGAGAGATAGAGAGAGAGAGAGAGAGAGAGAGAGAGAGAGAGAGAGAGAGAGAGAGAGAGAGAGAGAGAGAGAGAGAGAGAGAGAGAGAGAGAGAGAGAGTACGAATACGAACTTTTTTTAATGAGGGAAATTGGATAAGCTGAGACAGCTTTTTTACACCATGCCCTCAGGCAAAACATGACAAGGAAAACAAATTTTTAAACATGCAAAAAAGTGGCAACAAATACAGAGAGAGAGAGAGAGAGAGAGAGAGAGAGAGAGAGAGAGGGAGAGAGAGAGGGGGGGGGAGAGAGGGAGAGACAGAGAGGGAGAGAGAGAGAGAAGGGGGGAGAGAGAGAAAGAGAGAGAGAGAGACAGAGAGAGGGAGAGAGAGGGGGGGGAGAGAGAGAGAGAGAGAGAGAGAGAGAGAGAGAGAGAGAGAGAGAGAGAGAGAGAGAGAGAGAGAGAGAGAGAGAGAGTTCTAAGGCATTCATTCACACACACACACACACCCTACTGACCTTCAGTGGTAAGAGTCACGCTGGCTCTGTGCTCCGGGTTGTACTCGACGTCGTCGAGCAAAATACCGCAGACGACTTCCATGCCCAAATCCTCTTTCCTCAGGCCGACTTTCACCACTTCCCTGACCACGCGGCCACAGTACGTGTCGGGGATGTCGGCAAAGACGGGGGTGGTCTCGTTGTCAACGAGGTTCGCCGTGGACGAGTTGAAGGAACGCCAAGAGTCACTGCCAGTCTGTCTGAACTGCCATGCCAAGGCGACCTTGTTTTGGGCACAGAACAGAAGCATATATGGTTGTTTTCAACAGTCGTCATTATGTAGTATACATGTAGATAGCGAGCACAGTAGCATAAGCTTCAAGCTTGTTGCTGCTCATTTACGTTGAGAATGTATTAATGATGTATGTGTGCCCTGTTGATCTGAGTAACAATTTATTGAAACCAGCTTTTTAAAAAAAGCCCACAAGGTTCAGTTCAGTAAACAGGGCTCCCAGGGCCCCCCCATTTGGGGTTCTATGAAGCACTAAAATTCCCAAGGACCCTCTAAAAGAATGTGCAAGGGGTCCCACGGATGCACTAGAAAAAAAATCTTGTTAGCATTCACAATGCCACTAGGACCCTCTATCCCGCCTCTAGGACCCTCTATACTGTAAGTGAAGGAGTCCCTTGGACCCCTTGTTTTGCGGGACGATTGGGAGCCCTGGTAAACAAAACAAGAGGCAAAGCCATCAAGGCTTACTCGCTAGGTTTTTTATTTATTAGATGCCAGAGATAGATCTAAATGCTAAATGGTTTACTTTCATTTATTTAATTCCATACCAAAATTTTGCTGGACTCATCAGCTTGATGTGATGCATCACCTACAAAATGTTAAGCGAATCTGTGCAGCGGTTCATGCGATGCTGTGAGAGACAAAACATTCAAGGCCAAAGGTCAATGTGACCGTGGTCACCGAGGTCGACAACACTTTGCATTCCATTTTTTATCTTAAGCTAGTGTGTGTGCTTGCCAAATTTCAGGACTGTATCTGTATCTGTATCTGTATATAAAAGGTATGGCCCAAACAAATAATTGACGATGTTCAAGGTCAAATGTCAAGGTTAAGGTCAAGTGAGTAAAAGTCACCATACATACAACATCACCTTAGGCTAATGCACCACCATGCCAAATTTGGGGACTAACTGCAAAACTGTGAGAAATATGGCCCAAACAAAAATTAAACGTTAAATGTGAAAGGTCAAGGTCAATGTTAATACGCACATCATCTTTTTTGAAAGCTTGCATAAACATCTATGTGTATGCAAAAGTTTGAACTATGTGCGCCTTGTAGTTCCCGAAAAAAAGCCAACGTTAAGGTTACCACACACACACACACACACACACACACACACACACACACACACACACCCGGAAAACCGAAGATGCATGAGAACATAGACTCACTTTCGTGTCGTTGACACGAGTGAGCCAAACACTACGATCAAAATTGCTGCGATGGTCAGATAAAAGTGTACACGGTTGGTTTGTCCATTCCTTACAGGTCCCCCCCCCCCCCCCCCCCCCCCCCCCCCTTGTTCTCTCTCCCCTGTTCTGGGTCATCCAATGATGCTGCTCCTCCCGATCCCCATTTCATAGCCACGTTCTGCTGTGTGTGTGTTGTGTGTGTGTGTGTGTGTGTGTGTGTGTGTGTGTGTGTGTGTGTGTGTGTGTGTGTGTGTGTGTGTGTGTGTGCGTGCGTGCGCGCGCGCGCGTGCGTGCGCATGTACGTGCGTTGTAGAATACAGTTGTTTTGAAGTGGGTATGCATGGTTTGTCTAAGAGCATTTCGAGGGGTGAATGCCAGAACTGCCCATCTGTGCTCTTTATTCCTTTTGAGATAGACCGTTCTGGCAGGCACCCTATTTTGTTCATCTGGCATGCCAACTGCCAACCCAAGTTAACCAAAACGCTATCAATCTATATACACGGAAACAAATATAACCCAATTCTTTGAGCCGTATTGCTTTCATTTTTTCTTCATAAGCCAATATTTCGTCTCACGTAGAAGCTTTGTCAGGGCTGGCTTGTTCTTTTTATATTTCACTAAACCACAAACGATCAAAAGTTGAAGAAGAAAAAACAAACACACCATTAAACTTTCCTCTTATGTATATATATAATTTGCTTTGATAAACCTTTTTTGTATCCAATGTATGTTTTGTGAACCTAAGAAACAAACTCAATTACTTTAACTTTAACTTTACGATTTGGTTTGTGTTCTGGAAAGAAGATAATGTGCTGATTTACTTTTTCTCCCAATGGGGGAGATAGACAATGCCTATGCAAAGACAGCTGTTTCGTCTTGATAAAGACTCTTCAGTCTGCATATCGGCCTGCAAAGAATGTCCACAGTGAACATTCAAGCTGAGCTAGAAGACTTTCTCCAAGAGAAAGGTTGTTCTCTTTGCACCAGATTGAAAGTTCACAATAAAAGCAAACCAGTACTTAATTCAAAAGAAATGGTAACAGAATAAACCATTGTACACTGGTCTCCAAAATTTAAGGGCCGGAAGAACGATCTTCTCTCAAAATTAAAAGACTCAAGAAAACACCTTCATCTCATAGAAGGGCTTAATTTGATATGTCATCGTTCAATTCAAGCGAGGAAATCATCGATACGACCAATTTCATTCGCGTTAATTCGGGCTGAATCAACCCCCCCGCCCTTCGACAAGTTGCAAGTAAAGTCCAATCAGTTTGTTCAGGTTCAGTACCTGGTGTGGCCACCATTTGCTGCGAGGCATTCCACTACCCGTTGCCGCATTGAGTTCACAAGGTTCTGCAGCATCTGATGAGGGATGGCGAGCCACTCCTGCTGCAGGAACTGGAACAGTTGAGCAACATCAACAGGCGGAGGATGGTTGTCATTGACACGGCGTCCAAGGATGTCCCAGAGGTGTTCAATGGGCGCAATGTCCGGGGATCAGGCAGGCCAGTCCATACGGACAACCTGCTGACATTGCAGGAAGTCCCTCACCACCAGAGCGCGATGAGGCGTGGCATTGTCATCCTGGAGGATAGATCCTCGTCCCGTGGCCCGAAGAGTGGGGATAATGAGAAGCCTTACAATCTCGTCTCTGTACCTGACGCCGGTCAGATTGCCTCGGATGAGGTACAGAGGGGTCCTCCCATGAAGGTGGAAGCCCCCCCCCACACCATCACAGACCCGCCTCCATACCGGTCATGCTCCTGAACGCAGGCGTCGACAAATCGCTCGCCTACACGTCGCCACACACGCCTCCGGGCATCACTGTTGAACAGAGTGAAGCGGGACTCGTCGGTGAAGAGGACTCTGCCCCACTGCTGCCTGTTCCAGCGCTGGTGGTTCCGGCCGAACGCCACCCGAGCCCGGCGGTGACGTGGTGTGAGAGGCACACGGACGGCAGGTGCCCTGGACTGGAGGCCCACCTCATAAAGGCGTCGGCGGACAGTGGTTTGGCTTATGTTGACGTTAGCTGCCATCCTGAGGTTGCTTCTTAACGTCCTGGCGGACACGGTTCGGTTACGTAGCGCCAACAGCAGGAGGAAACGATCGTCACGTCCATTTGTTGCTCTTGGGCGTCCAGAGCGGGGCCGTTCATCTGCACTTCCGGTGGTCTGGAAGCGTTCCTGGAGGCGTTGAATGACGGAGTGGCACACTCCCAGCCTTCTGGAGACTTCTCGGCCGGAAACTCCGTCCTGGAGCCATCCCAGCGCCCGTCCGCGATTCAGTGTTGACAGTCTCTGTCTTGGAGGCATGCTTATTGAGAGCTCTGGTTGCCGCCCTTAAATACACATTCGTGTCTAACTTTTGCTCAGCAGTGTTCACTACAGTCATGCCTTGCACGTGCAATAGGCAACAAACCTGCATCAGCCCTGATTCTTCAGCGAAAAGAGACCAAACTTTCGTGAAATTCTCGTGAATTTGCCACATTTTAAGCGTACCTGAAAACGCTGTTGCTGTACTGCAATGTCTGCAAAACTGGTTCAGGCGTGCAACAGGAAGGACAGTTATTGAGTAGCCTAAGTTTTGCCATTTTCTTCATTGTTGTCTTAGTGTACAATAAATAGATATCAAGTTACTGAAAACAGAAGCCGGCCCTTAACTTTTGGAGGCCAGTATATAAAGCAAGAGCAAAGGCAACAATGTCGTTTGAACAGAAGGGTTGATTTGCAGCAAGCGACAGCAGTGATCAACCAATCTACATAATGTAATAACAAAAGAACAACAACATATGTATATCAGTCGGTACCCACTGTTCAGACCTTGGTGTGGGTACTGTTCATGGGGGCGGGGCCAGTGCAGGTCAGGGTGACCTCATCGCCCTCCTTCCAGGATCTGCCCTCAGGAGACACTGCCAAGGTAACTGGGCCTGCGGTCAATGGGCAGTGGAGTTAGTACATCGTCATGGTCACTGGGCCTGCAGTCAATGGGCAGTGGAGTTAGTACATCGTCATGGTCACTGGGCCTGCAGTCAATGGACAGTGGAGTTAGTACAGACATCGTCATGGTCACTGGACCTGCAGTCAATGGACAATGGAGTTAGTACAGACATCGTCATGGTAACTGGGCCTGCAGTCAATGGACAATGGAGTTAGTACAGACATCGTCATGGTCACTCGACCTGCAGTCAATGGACAGTGGAGTTAGTACATCGTCATGGTCACTGGGCCTGCAGTCAATGGACAGTGGAGTTGGTACATCGTCATGGTCACTGGACCTGCAGTCAATGGACAGTGGAGTTAGTACATCGTCATGGTCACTGGGCCTGCAGTCAATGGACAGTGGAGTTGGTACAGACATCGTCATGGTCACTGGGCCTGCAGTCAATGGACAGTGGAGTTAGTACATCGTCATGGTCACTGGGCCTGCAGTCAATGGACAGTGGAGTTAGTACATCGTCATGGTCACTGGACCTGCAGTCAATGGACAGTGGAGTTAGTACAGACATCGTCATGGTCACTGGACCTGCAGTCAATGGACAGTGGAGTTGGTACAGACATCGTCATGGTCACTGGGCCTGCAGTCAATGGACAGTGGAGTTAGTACATCGTCATGGTCACTGGACCTGCAGTCAATGGACAGTGGAGTTGGTACAGACATCGTCATGGTCACTGGACCTGCAGTCAATGGACAGTGGAGTTAGTACATCGTCATGGTCACTGGGCCTGCAGTCAATGGACAGTGGAGTTAGTACAGACATCGTCATGGTCACTGGGCCTGCAGTCAATGGACAGTGGAGTTAGTACATCGTCATGGTCACTGGGCCTGCAGTCAATGGACAGTGGAGTTGGTACATCGTCATGGTCACTGGACCTGCAGTCAATGGACAGTGGAGTTGGTACACTCCCATTCGTCAACACCGAGTGTCTTTTCTGTCTAGCCGTTTGTCTGTCTGTTTGCCTGACAGCAGTATTATTCAAAGAACAATGGTGGGCAAAAGTTTGATTATATTGTGTGGGATGTTTGGGTATATACATACAACAAAGGGTTCAAGTTAGTGTTCAAGTTACATTCTGAAATAATTATGTGCTTGCTGTCCCATCTTTTGGGCCGTGCAGTGGCGTTGATCCCACGCCGCTCATTCCGAGTCCCAACTCGCAGCCACACCCCGGTTTGTCAGGCCGCAGAATCCAAAACCAGCAGTCAAGGGGAGAAAATCTACGTCACGGGGCAACCACCAGAGGAGACGCTGCACTGCTGCGGAGTCATCTCGGTGTAGTTCAGTGCAGCCTGTTCTGAGTTAACATACGGAGCCAACGTGAATGAGGGTGCCACCACGACCACCCATCAACAGCTCCCCAGAACGTATTGATCCCCATGACTTTGACCCAAATGCACTAAGGACACAAACAGGATGTGTAACCGAAATTGAGGTCACCATGAGAGCAGGGAATGCAGGACACATAATTTGAAACATTGTTTTTCTTTTTGATGATTGATGGAAACGAGGCGGATGACTATGATGATGATGATGATGATGATGCAATCGAGTTCCTTATTGGTCTGAAACTACGCGACAGGTCTGTACTCAAAACAATATTTATGTTTTACGTCCTCTCGGTTAAAGAATCATATGGGACATTACTTTTGATAAAGTTATTTTTTCTTTTTAATAAAGTTAGAGCACATGTCTCTACTCTACGCTTTTTATTTTATATAGTGATATCCTGGCGTTAACCAGGCCCGAGAACTACAGACACGTGCAGTGTTGGTCATGAAATTAGAGCAATGCACATGAACATGTGAAATTGTGGCAAGTAAACAGGCTG
>CM065690.1:4718719-4733719 GCA_017654935.2 Phymorhynchus buccinoides
TATTGAACTTTCAATTGCCTTGATTCTTGGAAGAAAGCAGTGTGAGTGTCACAAACTTTTCTATACGGTATGAGTCATGATTTTTTTAAATTTTAATAATAATACATAGTATTTATATAGCGCTTTTCTTTAATTAGAATTAACCTCAAGGCATTGACTGATTCACACGCAATTGGGCTAACACACATTAATTCGATCATCATCTAATCAATGTGAAAAGTTACGAGAGAGAAAGTTCTTTGAAACAAATGAGTTTTCATTTGGATTTTGAAAGCGGGAAGTGCTGAATTGTGACGGAGGTGAACAGGCAAGGAGTTCCAGACAGTGGGGGCGCAAAAACTAAAACTGCGTTGCCCAAAAGACTTTAAATTCACTTTAGGAACTTTCAACAGATTGGCATGGGAACAATACTTCAAAACATCGCGCCTCCTTTTGCAAGTTATTGACAGACAACATTTTTATCGCAAGCTAACTATTTTTCTCCAATTTTATCAGCACTACAATCTAACAATTACAATGAGTAGGTACGACAAGAAAAAAAACAATTTACGTAATTCTCAGAGTTGTACTAATACAATGAAAGAAAAATACCTAAATTGGAGTAAACATGCGTTTTTTGTCAAGTTTTAAAAAATAGGTACGATTTTGTTGAAACATTGGTCTATTTTTCAATCATGACTCAAATACAGAAATGTGTGACATATGGCTTGTACCCACGTGTCGTCATATTCGGCCACAAGGAGCGCTCCATAGTATGGGAGACCGCCATCTTAGTCAGTAACTTTGTTTGAAAAATGTCCGATCGATGCTGTTTACACACAAATCTGACTAAGATGGCGACACTTCCGTTGGAAGGGTCGAGATGCGCACGCAGGTGGGCGGGAGCCATTTCTTCCAACAATCAAGATGATTGTCAGATTGAAAGCTGAACAAAACTCCACTATTTTTTTTAGAAAAACAGTATTCACAGATAGTGTATTGTCTGTAGAAACTATAATGTAGCTTTTTTTTTGGTTAGAAAAGAAGCTCTTCAATATTTGTGTTTGCATAAAAAATATTTCAGTCGAAGAAAACTTCTTATTTCGGCTTTCCGGCGCCACCTTACCATGCGCTCGTCTCTAAAAAATGAGAATCCCTTAATTTTTTTGTAATCACATTCACAGTAATGCACATCCCTAAGAAAAATACCACAACCGTGACGATAATAATTATGATCTGCCCACAAAAGTGGATCAATGCATTATACTTACTCCTACTCCTCCACAGCCAAAGTATTGACACAATCCCAAGAAAAACATGAATGAGTGTCGCCATATCGAAAAACAGTCCAGGGTTATGTTATCACACATTTGTCTATAAACGTCATAAGCTACGTCTGTGTTACTATGACGTAAAGTGAGTAGGTCAGAACGAACTTCGCGTGCCATCTCGATAATGTAAGGTGCCACAACTTCGTCCACCATGCAATTTCGTCCAATTTTCCTGGTTACTCAGTTTGAAACTGTGCTGTATCTATTCTAAAGGATAATAAACACACATAGCTGTTGTAAGCCCTAAAAGGAATCCCAATGATAAAAACAGTGTGTTTATCAGTTTATTCAAAATACTTAAGTTTATGTGATCAGCATCAGAAGTTGGACCAAAATCTTACCAGCTGCCTGAAAACATGCACATATCATAACATTGTAAAGCGGGTGTAGAAACAGGTGCTTAGAATCAGTTGTCAATATTTCTTTGTTTTCACAACAATAATATGTCGTTGGCGAAATTCAAAAACTTCGTATCTCGATTTTTTGGGGATGTTTTAGTTAGATACATAGTCAGCTCTCTAATTTTTCCAGCCACCTTCCACCAAATGCTCGTATCTCTAACGACTTTCTATGTGGGGTAAATAAGGTTGTGAAAATAGAAGAAAAACTAAGTCTCAAATTCAGATCTAGTTAAGGACAACAGCCTTGTATCTTCGTTCTTTGCAAGTATATAAAAGGTAATTTTAACAAAATACAGGATTAAACTCACAATGTCTTGAAAAACATATTCATCATAGTTAATCAATTGTGGTAAACGCGGTTAATTTTTAAAAGGTTTTTTTCATTTTTCTCAAAACTACCAAAATTGAGATACGAGTTTAAAAAAAATTCACCGACGATGTGAGATTTTATCATGCATGTATTTTATGATGATAGATTTTCAATAGGCTATTTTTTATATTTTTAATTTAGATTAATATATTTATAAACAAATCAACTGGACGAATTTGTATGGTAAAAATCCAAGAAATAGAATCAATGCAATTTCGTCCACTGTCTCACTAATGAGGTGCTGTTAACCGCCGTTTTATCCAAATTCCGCCGTTTTGTCTATAGACAAAACGGCGGGGTTAGATCCGCCATTTTGTCCAAATTTTCTATTGTGATTTGGACAAAACGGCGGTTCAACAATCCGCCGTTTTGTCTATAGACAAAACGGCGGGTTGGACAAAACGGCGCCCGATTTTGAACCGCCGTTTTGTCCAAATGAAAGTTGGAGTTATAAAAACTAATTCTTGACAAGTTCTCATTTAAAAAAAATCTTTGTTAAATAAAATGAATAACAAGCTGACCACTGACACTGGTCACTTTGGCCTAATTTTACCGTTTGAATGCTAATTAGTGTATTAGGAGATCATATGAACAATTGTTGATGTGATTGACCAGTGGTCAGTGTCACTGACCAGTGGTCACTTTGGCCTATTTTCACTGTTTGACTGCAAATTAGTGTATTAGGAGTTCAAATGAATTTTTTTTTATGTGGTTGACCAGTGGTCAGTGTCACTGACCAGTGGTCATTTTGGCCTATTTTCACTGTTTGACTGCAAATTAGTGTATTAGGAGTTCAAATGAACAATGTTTGATGTGGTTGACCAGTGGTCAGTGACACTGACCAATGGTCAACCACATAAAAATAGGCCAAAATGACCACTGGTCAGTGACACTGACCACTGGTCAACAACATCAAAATTTGTTCATTTGAACTCCTAATACACTAATTTGCAGTCAAACAGTGAAAATAGGCCAAAGTGACCACTGGTCAGTGACACTGACCACTGGTCAACCACATAAAAAATTGTTCATTTGAACTCCTAATACACTAATTTGCAGTCAAACAGTGAACATAGGCCAAAGTGACAACTGGTCAGTGACAATGACCACTGGTCAACCACATCAACAATTGTTCATTTGAACTCCTAATACACTAATTTGCAGTCAAACAGTGAAAATAGGCCAAAGTGACCACTGGTCAGTGACACTGACCACTGGTCAACCACATAAAAAATTGTTCATTTGAACTCCTAATACACTAATTTGCAGTCAAACAGTGAACATAGGCCAAAGTGACAACTGGTCAGTGACACTGACCACTGGTCAACCACATCAACAATTGTTCATATGATCTCCTAATACACTAATTAGCATTCAAACGGTAAAATTAGGCGTTTGTGCGTTTGTGCGGGCGTGCGTGCGTGCGCGTGCGTGCGTGTGTGTGTGCGCGCGCGCGTGTGTGTGTGAGAGAGCAAGAAGACATTGGTACCCCTATCTATCTCGGTTAATTCCATTTTTCCGTTATTGCCTTTCTTACCATACATAAAGCTGTATTTTAGGAACATTTTTAGCTAATAACCTTTTTGGAATACTAACCCTAGCCCTAAGCCTAACCCTACCCCCCACCCTATAAGACGGGAAAACGCAACGAACCATAACTGTGACAAATCGCGGTGTACTGCAGTACATAGTGGGGGGTAGGGTTAGGTTTAGGGCTAGGGTTAGGGATAGGGTTGGTATTCCAAAAAGGTTATTAGCTGAAAATGTTCCTAAAATACAGCTTTATGTATGGTAAGAAAGGCAAAAACGGAAAAAATAGAATTAACCGAGAAATGCAGGGGGGTGGCACATCTTTACCTTTACCTAGACATTCAACAAGATAATGGTTTTCCTCTTGGTTGTACCATTCTGCTCTCTCTCTCTCTCTCTCTCTCTCTCTCTCTCTCTCTCTCTCTCTCTCTCTCTCTCTCTCTCTCTCTCTCTCTCTCTCTCTCCACACGCTCGCACGTGATGATCGACCTGCGTATCCCCGTTGTGAGCATATTCCATAGTTTGGTTACAACCTTTCAGCTTTTTTAGGCCTACATCCAAAGTAAAGAAGTGAAAAGTAAGCATATGCGTTTTTGTTTTTTGGTGGGTTGTGTTTTGTGGGGGGTTTTGTGGTGTGGAGGTGCAGAATTATAGTGCGGTTTCTGAGCACAGCTGTTCTGTCCCACACAAAAATCAATCTGTATCTAGAAATCCTACATAAAAACTGCACCAAGCATTTGTTTTGGCTGTATGTTCGTCATTGTATTTTTTCTTTAATACATATTTCTTCAATCAGATTCATGGTAAACACGTATTTTTGTTGAGTAGTATCATGCAACATAGTTGGTACAAAATGTTCTTGAATAATACACTTGGTATCGCAAACATAAATACAATTGCCCATGAGTGAAAATCTAGCGATATCCACTGAATACAACTAATTTAATAATAAAAAAAAAAGAAATAAATAACTGCAGGATTTCACAGTCTCAGGAACATTTAAAAACCCACCACAACTAATTTTTTCTTGACTGTTATTTATGAAAAAGTTACATAAGGTAAACTAAGGTTGGCTTCAAAAAAAAACTGAAAATAGAGATAGACCCAAAAAAAGTTCCTCCCGAACCATCTGTGTGAGGCTTGTAACCCTACGCCCCTCCCACCTCCTCCCAACCCCAAATAATTATTTGGGATTATAACAGAAACTGGAGCGTGAAAACGCCAGATCACCAGCTGCGCGGCAGAATTTTCGGCTCCAGTGACCTTGACCTTTGACAATGTTCTTCCTTTTCGAACATGCATGGCCTAGATATCCTAACTATGTTTCTGCATGCACAATGTGAGGTTCCTGTAGGCCCCTCAGTTCAAACGCTATCGATACAAATAGACATTGATTGATTTGATTTAAAGCATGTTCACAGCAATGGTGAGCAACCACCACAAGCGGAAACAAATCAATGAATTATAATGAAGGGAAACAAATCTCTCTCTCTCTCTCTCTCTCTCTCCCCTCTCTCTCTCGCTCGCTCGCTCTCTCTCTCTCTCTCTCTCCCCCTCTCTCTCTCTCTCTCTCTCTCTCTCTCTCCCCCTCTCTCTCTCTCTCTCTGTATGTATGTGTGTGTGTGTGTGTGTGTGTGTGTGTGTGTGTGTGTGTGTGTGTGTGTGTGTGTGTGTGTGTGTGTGTGTTTGTGTGTTTGTGTGTGTGTGTGCGTTTGCATGCGTGCGTGCCTGCCTGCGCACGCGCGCGCGCGTGTGTGTGTATGTTATGTTACTTTGTAGTAGTAGTAGTAGTAGTAGTAGTAGTAGTAGTAGTAGTAGTAATAGTACACTAGCGAACAAAATTTAAGGCCCAGAAAGACAATCGTCTCCGAAAACTCACGAACTCAATAAAACGCACCCAGCTCATAACAAAACTGAATTTATTCTTTTAACATTAAGTTCATTCAAAAAAAAAATCATTAATCAGAACGAGTTCAGTCAACAAAATGCCCCTTTCAACAACTTCCCCCTCCTCTTGAAAAGTCACACATTCAGAATCAATGCACTTTGGAACAGTCTGTCCCAAGGATATCTCCCGAACCGCTTCAAATTTTGTGTGGTGATGTGTCACCATGAGAGGAAGGCATCCGCGCAAAATTCAGTAATGTGTACTGACTGTTCCAAAGTGCATTGATTCTGAGTGTGACTTTTCAAGAGGAGGGGGAAGTTGTTGAAAGGGGCATTTTGTTGACTGAACTCGTTCTGATTAATGATTTTTTGGAATGAACTTAATGTTAAAAGAATAAATTCAGTTTTGTTATGAGCTGGGTGCGTTTTATTAAGTTTGTGAGTTTTCTGAGTCTTTGTGAGTCTTTCTGGGCCTTAACGTTTGGTCGCTAGTGAAGAGGAAGAAGAAGAAGAAGAAGAAGAAGAAGAAGAAGAAGAAGAAGAAGAAGAAGAAGAAGAACAAGAAGAACAAGAAGAAGAAGAAGAATAACAAGAAGAAGAAGAAGAAGAAGAAAAACAAGAAAACAACAACAGCAATTAAATAATAATAATAATAATCATTTAGCGCGCTGAACCTTAAAGCCAAGCCCTAAGCGTGTACAAAAGAAGTCAATATATATAAATCAATAATTTCAAGCAATATAATTTAAATACATCACACCCAAAAAATCATTCACTGCCCACAGGTGCGCGGTACACATACACAGAAATACACACACACACACGCACGCACGCACGCACGCACGCACGCACACACACACGCACAGGCTCTCTCTGCCCCCCCCCCCCCCCCCCCCTCTCTTCTTCGTAGTAGAAGAAGAAGAAGAAGACTTTTAACATATTATATCAGGCATGTGACTGGAAAAAGGTAGAACAACTCTTGAACTCTGTGGGACAAGATCTCTGACGGGATTGATCCTGAGAGTTGGTGGGTAATACTTTAAAAAACATTACTACAAAGACTTCGTTTATCTATGTAGTAGAGCTTCAAACTTTGATTTTCGTGTATTTGTCCAAACTGTTGCAAAGAGATATACGCGACTCTGGTCGGAAACCGTTTTGCCGCGTCGTAATGTAATAATACTTGAATCAATCGTAACGTCATGTGACACGGCCTTTAAACGTTGCAGCTGTGCCCGTCAAGGGGGGAGTGAAACCCATACCCTGGTCGGGTCCGTTCATGGTAAGATAAGCCAACACACACACTGCACGCAGACGACAAGCAGACTTCATTCGGTATGGCAGGCAGGGTCTCTACTTTGAAAGCCACGCTGGTATGCTCTGTTCTCGCCATCCTCTGCTTCCTTGCTTACACCCTGACCGTTAGCTTACCTACTGCCCACAACAACAACCCGTTTCAGCAGCTGAAAGAAAGGGTCTCCAAACAGTTCCATAGAATTCCAGGACTGATTCCTGCCACGAAGGACAACGGGCCTACAACAGATGCACCTGAGAAAGAAAGTGTCTCCGGACAGCTCCATAGAATTCCAGGACTGATTCCTGCCACGAAGAACAACGGGCCTACAACAGATGCACCTGAGAGAGAAAGTGTCTCCGGACAGCTCCATAGAATTCCAGGACTGATTCCTACCACGAAGAACAAAGGGCCTAGTGAAGATGTGTCTGGGGTGTGGGTATACGACAAAGAGGACGATGCTACTGTCAGCAGGAAGCAGTCCACGGGTCATGAAGACGCGTCCTGTTACCCCCGGCTATTGGCCTTGGACGGTACGGAAGCAGCGACCCCCTCTTCTTGCAAGGACAGTCGTTCGCGATCACCGTCGGAGCTGAAACCTAAGAAACATGTCTTCTTTTTAAAGGTTGGTATGGCAGTTGTCGTTTTGTTTGAAGTGAGAGAGAACAATGAGTATTACGACTTCTGGCACTTGCACAGGCACACGAGGGATATAACATTGTATCAAAGTGAAGATAAAATGAGTTTTAATTAAGTACGTGTTTGAAAGCTGTAGAACGCATTACCTTCAGAACAATTATTTAAACCAAGAATAATCTGCTGACAAATAACTTGCTTTAGAAGGAAATCGCCTTGTATGAAATAAAGAAAATGTCGTATTTGGCCAAGAAAAAAAAAAGTTATTTGTAATCGGTTTAAAACAATATGGATATTTAAAAGATAAGGAAGTCGGCGCAGAAGGGGGGGGGGGGGAGGAACTACAGATTGTTGGATCAGATTGATTGAGGCAACGCTTAACCCATACGCTACCAAAAAAATGTTTTTTTGATGAAACTGTTGAAATGGTTGAAACCATTTTCAAAAGTCAGACACAGGTCTTTTTGTTTGTTTGCTGCTGTCCCATCTTCTGGGCCGTACAGTGGCATTGCTCCCACGCCGCTCGTTCCGAATCCCAATTCGCAGCTACACCCCAGTTTGTTCAAGTTGCAGAATCCGAGACCAGCAGTCCAAGGGGAGATAATCTATGTTAGGCCGTCAGGAGGCAACCAACCGAGGAGACACTGCACTTCTGCTTAGTCACTTCGGTGGAGTTCAGTGGAGCCTGTTCAGGACACCACCTACTAAGCCCCCTACTGACGAGACTATTCTCTTAGTCGCGGAGCCAGCGTGAGTGAGGTTCTCCTCCGAGGGCGCCACCACGACCTTCCACCAACAGCTCCCCAGAACACACTGATCCCCATGACTTTGACCCGAACGCACCAAGGCATAGACTGGATTGGAAACCGAAACTGAGGTCACCATGAGAGCAGGGCATGCAAAGCCACAGAATTTGAGACATTTTTTAATTTTATGATTGATGGAAAATGAGGCCGATGATAACCATGATGATGATGCTATGGAGTTCCGTATCGGTCTGAGACTGCATGGCAGGGCTGTATTCTACGCTTCCTTTCATAATGATATCCCGGCGTTAACCAGGCCCGAGAACTACAGACACCTGCAGTGTTGCTCTTGCAATTAGAGCAACACTCTCAGAATCGCATCCGTTAAGCGGATGAAACTCGACAGTGTGGTTTCAGTCTTCCCATTGAGCCCATAGCCACTCACTCTGGGTAGGAGTCGGTCCAGGACCGAAAAAACCCTCGCCTCTGATGGGATTCGAACCCAAGACCTCCCAGCCAGTAGTCCGCGACGCTAAACACTACACCACGGCGGCTGGACAGGTCTTATCAATTCGCTAACATCCAAGGAATATGAGAACATTTAGAGTTGTTCTTGGAGAATAAACAAATATAATAGCCTAAATCAGTCAAGTCCGCAAACAATCACTTGGGCGCTGCTTCAGAATTTGTTTTAAGATGAATTCTTTGGCAAACAGCAACAAATGGGGGTGGAGTGTGTGTGTGTGTGTGTGTGTGTGTGTGTGTGTGTGTGTGTGTGTGTGTGTGTGTGTGTGTGTGTGTGTGTGTGAAGTCAAGTCAAGTCAAAATGATCTTTAATGACGATAAAGGAATAAGCTAAACAAAACTTTTGTTCATCCTGTTATTTAAACCAAGAATAATCTGCTGACAAATAACTTGCTTTAGAAGGAAATCGCCTTATATGAAATAACTGCGTTGCGTTGCGTTGCGTTGCGTTGCGTGTGTGTGTGTGTGTGTGTGTGTGTGTGTGTGTGTGTGTGTGTTAAAGCATTAGCAGAAATTGCGCCCCCTTAACTTAAATATCAACCAATCAGAAAACAAGAAAGAAAAAAGCAGCCATCGAAACGTCCTTCATTTGTTTTGGCATAACTGAAACAGATTGAACAATAGACTGGAGCTTAGTTTGTTTGATGAGTGTTTATTGTTTTGCTTGTTGCCACTTGTTTTATATTCTGTTTATCCTCCATGCCCCCAAGAGGGGTCAAAGGATTATTATTAAACTGAAATTGAAAATTGAAATTGAAATTGTAAGTGTGTAGGTGTGTGTGTGTTTTAAATATTTGATTTAACGCATTTAGTTTGATTTAATGTATATGTATTATAATCTGCTGCACGTGTTGCAAAAGAACATTTTCCATTTTAAACTTTTTTCTTAAAAAAGGACAATAAAGTTTTTTTGTTAAGCTGAACTGACTGTCTCTTTCCCAGACACACAAGACGGGGTCTTCAACTCTGACCACCATCCTCAACCTTTACGCCTTGGTACACAACCTGACCGTGCCCAATCCCAATGGCCCTAAATGGGTTCAGGGAAATAAGTACGACTGGAGTCACTACTTACCCCGCCCCCCTCGTGCGCTGGGTCACTACGACATGATCACCAACCACGTGCCGTTCAATGAGAGCTGCCTCAAGCTCTTCCTTCCACGAGACTCCATTCTCATCAGCATCGTTCGGGAGCCTCTGCAGCGCTTCATTTCCAGCTTTTACTACTGCGAGTTGCAAAAATTAATTCCTGGTAAGTGTGGTGTTGTAGATATGTGTGTGTGTGTGTGTGTGTGTGTGTGTGTGTGTGTGTGTGTGTGTGTGAGTGCGTGCGCGCGCGTGCGTGCGTGTGTGCGTGTGCGTGTGTGCGCGTGCGTGTGTGTGTGTGCGTGCGTGCGCGCGTGCATGTGTGTGTGGTGTGTGTGTGTGTGTGTGTGTGTGTGTGCGTGCGTGTGCGTGTGTGTGTTTGTGTGTGTGTGTGTGTGTGTGTGTGGGGGGGGGGGGGGTTGTGTGTGTGTGTGTGTGTGTGTGTGTGTGTGTGTGGTGTTGTGTGTGTGTGTGGGGGGGTGGGGGGGTAGTTGGAGCAAGCAGCATGACTGTGCTCTCTATAGGAGACGTACTGATTTCGTACCACCTACGGATAGATATCTTTATCTCAAGAGCAGAGGATCCGAAAGCTATAACACTTGCAGATTGGATACTGCTGGTAGAGGACTATAAGTATGATGATACAGATAAAGTGGACACATTTGGCTGAACAGCACGAACATGTTGTTTCCCTTTGAAAGATATGAATTTGAAGACCTGTTATGTAATGGTATCACCTAGTTACTGCTATCGTACCAGGAGTTTTATGGCAGGGATTCGATGGTTGGATGCGCTTGACTTGCTTTAAACTACGGGTCATTGTTTCTTCTAAATGTGCCACTTAGTCTCTGTGAAGTCAGAATAATTCTTATGTCATTTTCTCATCAAAAGTTTGATGTCACATAAAACAGGCTCAATTTAGAAAATGGGCAACACTGACCCTCAGGCTTGACAGATTTTTTTGTTAGTAGAATTCTAAGTTTTAATCTTTGCAGTGATGCATTGAATAAGAAAACAAAAAATGACCAAAAATAGCATCAAATGTTGCCAAAATGAAATAGCATTCGCCTCGCAAAGGGTATTCTACTTTGTCGCATTTTGGTTATAATAAAATAGGCCTACTTCTCTTCCCCTGCCCAAACTTTACACACAAATATTGACCCCTCACCCCCCTCCTCAATACCTTCTATCATTTGACAGGAAAGCAGGTGGTACAAATATCACGACAGGTACGATTCAGCGATTCTCCCCCTACATAATGCTAAAAACAATTCAATTAAAAAGTAGTCCCATGCTGCTCTGGAATCGTGTTAAAACGATTTACGCTGCTTGAGTTCCTCACTGTCAAGGTCCAAAACTCCTATGAGAGCCACTTGCAGTTAGAAGTTGAAGCCGAAGTAGTGGATATTTGTACGTCCTCACAGTGTCACGCTCACAGGATCCATCCCTGAGGATCCATCCCGAGAGTGGACAGGTTATAAAGAAAGAACACCAAAGTCCACAAGCGCGCCCCTCGCACACACCAGTCCAGGCAAAGAAGTACAATTACAACACAAACATTTATTCCACATGCATACACACATAAACAAATATATACAAATCTTAGAGAATGAAATGAGTGGGGTGAGGACAAGAACGGGCCAAGCTATTTAGACAGAAGAACATAGAATGATGATGACGAGCCCCAGAGATTTATAAACAATACCCTCCCTTCCCAACCAATCTTAATACACAAAACCTACAGGGTCACCTGGGGAAGAAGGAGGGAACAAAAAGGACTCAATGAAGGACTGATGCCACAACTACATAAACTCACAATTACTGCACACAGATAGTTCGTTCTCAAAGGCCCGAAGAACTAGTCGCACCATCAATCAGTCCACGCTCAACCACCCCCACAACCCCCACAGACACAGGCTCACAAAACCTCTCCATTGTCCACGATGCACACGAAGGATGAAGATGATGATCCTTGGCCGTCCCCCCAAGGACAAAGGAAAACCAGCAGAGGCCCAGACGAGGCTAGGACACCACTCTGCTCAGTCTCCAGAGCTCGAACCAGGACCCGGTCCGGCTCCCTCCACAAGGACAGGTCCACACGTCCAAAGTCCACGTAAGGACCCAAATCAACGCTGAAAGCATATACACCCTTATGAGTGTCTCTCCAAATCACATGTGGGGGGTTAAAGTTGATGAGGGGTGGTGAGAAACTAAGGGGCGACAACTACACTACAATTACTTCCCCAAACAAAGTGCCAGCCTAACAGTTAATTCTTCTGGGAGCAGAACAATTCGCCCCCGGACAATTCGCCCCCGGACAATTGGCCACGGACAATTCGCCCCTGGACATGTTGCCCTCGATGACAATTCGCCCCCGGACAACTCCCCCCGGACAATTCGCCCCCCGGACAATTCGCCCCCATTATGCATCTAATATACTGACTATCAGTGAGAGACACATACAGACAGATAGATAAACAAACGAACATGCAGTATCTGAATGAAATATGAGTACAGAATCAGAAATGTGTTTATAGTGACTACAGAATCAGAAACGTGTGTGTAGTGAGTACAGATTCAGATCAAACAAATCTATTTAAATCAAATGAAAAGCTAAGTACAGTGCAGTCAAAGAAAGAAGTCAACCATGGAGTTTCGTTGGACAGAAAAAGGACATAGAAAGTTATTCATGGATGCTTTCACTTACCACAAACAGAAGGACCTAGCGGATGCAGCCATTGCTTGGCACTGCATCAAAAGGCCTGTTTGCAAAGCTCGATGCAAGACTTCAGGTGAGTTAAACTATCTCTCTTCCTTTCTCTGCTCTCAGTTTCTCTCTCTCTCTCTCTCTCTCTCTCTCTCTCTCTCTCTCTCTCTCTCTCTCTCTCTCTCTCTCTCTCTCTCTCTCTCTCTCTCTCTCTCCTCTGTCTTTCTCACACACACACTCTTTGTGTGTCTCTCTCTCCCTCTCTCTTCTTCTTTCTCTCTCACCCTCTTTCTCTCACTCCCTCCCCCTCCCTCTGTCTCTCTCTCTGTCTCTCTCTTTCTCACTCTATCTTTCACACTCACATGAAGCAAACAGAAAACAAATCGTGAATAGTTACAAAAGACTTCAGGTGAGTTAAACTATTTCTCTTCCTCTCTCTGCCTCAGTTTCTGTCTTTCTGTCACACACACACACACACACGCACGCACGCACGCACGCACGCACGCACGCACACGCACACACACCATCCAACCATCTGGACATTTCTTGAGACACTGAAAAAGGAGGAAAATGTTTCCAGAATAAAAAGAACACAAGTTGGGGCAGGACAAGACATTCAACGCCAGCGCAAGAAATACATGGACACCGACAAGCGAGTGAGGACGCTGGTGAAACGGTTCGATGGCCAGACCCCAGACTGCATAGCGTATCTGCGTGGGATAGGCTACAATGTGTCCTTTTCAGGTGTCCGCTGACTTCATTTTCTTGGGCCCGTGCCCAACACCTTTCCCCACTTTCTGATCCGTCCCAGTACTCCCAATTCTAAATCTTCAACCTTACCCGAGAGGAACATTTTTCTTTTAGTCCCTACCCCCAAGGATTGGTGTTGGGGGCGTGTCCCCGCGGGTACTTTCGTGGTCACCCGTCGTACTCCGGTCGGGGGGCAGTCTTCTCCCGCAATGGGGAAGGCCCTTCGAGAGGAGAAGAGTTGACCTTTTTATGTGTTTTTTGTGTGAGCATGTGTGAATATGAATAATGTGATGTTTGAATAAATCTATAGACAAAAAATAATTGTGGGCTTTTTGCTTATGTTTTTAAAAAATCTTATATGAGTTGTGTTTGTTCATGTGCGAGTGCGTGCGTGCGTACGTACGTGCGTGCGTGCGTGCGTGCGTGCATGCGTTTAGTGTGGTGTGTGAGTGTGCGTGCGTGCGCAAGAAAACGTTAGGCAGTTGGAATGTGCCTTGTGTTTGTCTTGCGTGTTAATATGGGTATAGGTGTGTGTGCAAGGTGCAAGGGGGGCGAATTATCCGGGGGCAAATTGTCCTCGGGGCCAATTGTCCGGGGGCGAATTGTCCTTGGGGGCGAATTATCCGGGGGCAAATTGTCCACGGGGCGAATTGTCCGGGGGCGAATTGTCCTGGACCCAATTCTTCTTTACATGAAAAGTTTACATTTCACTCAAGAGCCTTGAATCCTTCCTGATATATTACTATTCCATACTCAAAGCATTAAATCATTATGATTCAATTTACGTGCATGCGCGCGCACGCACGCACACACACACACACACGCACGCACACACACACAAACCGTAGACACGAAAGCAAACCCCTTCATAATCAAATATAAGTTTCCCATATTATTATTATGAACTATTACATCATACGAACAATAAAGCATGAAATGATGAATGTCAACACGCATGCACGCACTCCAACACATACACATAGACAAACAAAACCGCACAGATTCCCTTAGCCCTGTGGCCGGCCCAAAACGGAAGGAAAGACAGAGGAGGGAGAGCGCTGAAAAGGAATAATTATGATTATTGTAAACTACATTACATTATAAATAAATAGGCCTACACACAACGGAAATATTAACATTTCTTCCCCTCAACCCAAAGCGGTACAAGTGCAGTTGTAGTGCACGCGCACTATAACCTCACTCGCGACAAGTGCAGTTGTAGTGCACGTGCACTATAACTTCACTCGCGCTCCAAGTGTCAAGTGTACTATCCGGGACATAAAATATTGGTGAATTGTTTGACGGAAAAAGTGATATTTTCATTCTTCAAATCCCCTATAGAGACAGCACTTTTTCCGTCTAAGATGGTTCAGATAGTGTTGTGAGGGGAAGGAATGTTAATATTGCCCACACGACTTATAAACGGAGGTTATGAAACAATCTTCAGAAATCAATACTACGAAGGCTCGGATAAACGATTCATACCATCACGCTGGTGGTTGACGGGAAAACGAAACCAGTGGACGACGGCAGCTGGGACTCGGCTCCAGGTTCCCTCCAGGCAGCCAGACCCTCCTCGCCCCTCTCCCAGGCGTTCACTACCGTCGTCCTGCCCTCCTCCCGAGGCTCTCCTGGTCTTCTCCCACACTCGCTCTTCTTCTCCTTTCACAGGCAGGCCCCTGTCCACGGCAGCCTGGCTCTGAGAAAGATCCTTCAAAGGACGCGGTGGCTTTCTCCTTCTTGGTCTTCAACTCGCTT
>CM065690.1:4738924-4756424 GCA_017654935.2 Phymorhynchus buccinoides
CCACCAACTCGTCAGGATCAATCCCCCGTCAGAGATCTTGTCCCCACATAGTTCAAGATTTGTTTCTACATTTTTTCAAGTCACATGCCTGTATAATTGTTAAAATTCTTCTTCTTCTTCTTCTACTTCTTCTTCTACTTTCTTCTACTTCTTCTTCTCTACTTCTACTTCTTCTTCTTCTTCTTCTTTTTCTTCTTCTTCTCTTCTTCTTCTCCTCTCATTTTCTCTTCTACACGAAGAAGAGAGAGGGGGGAGTCAGAGAGAGCGTGTCATGCGTGTGTGTGTGCGTGCGTGTTGGATGTGTGTGTGCGTGTTGCGTGCGTGCGTGCGTTTGTGTGTGTGTTTGCGTGTGCGCGCGCGCGTGTGTGTGTGTGTGTGTGTGCGTTTGCGGGCGTGTGCGTGCGCGTTGCGTGCGCGTGTCCTTCGTGCGCGAGCGTGTGTGTGTATTTCTGTGTATGTGTAACCGCGCACCTGTGGGCATGGAATGATTTTTTTTGTACCCGCTTAGGGCTTGGCTTTAAGGTTGAACGCGCTAAATTATTATTATTATTATTATAGTATTTTTTATTTTTATTTAATTGCTGTTGTTGTTTTCTTGTTTTTCTTCTTCTTCCTCTTCTTGTTCTTCGTCCTTCTTCTTCTTCCTCTTCTTGTTATTCTTCTTCTTGTTTTCTTGTTCTACTTCTTCTTCTTCTTCTTCTTCTTCTTCTTCTTCTTCTTCTTCTTCTTCTTTTTTGTCCATGTTCTTGTTGTTGTTTCTTCTTCTTCTTCTTCTTCTTCCTCTTCTTTTATCTTCTTCTTCTTTTCTCTTCTTCTTCTTCTTCTTGCTTCTTCTACTACTAACTACTACTACTACTACTACTACTACTACTACTACTATTTTGGTTTTTCTACTACTACACTAGCGACCAGAAGTTAAGGCCCAGAAAGACAATCATCTCCGAAAACTCACGAACTCAATAAAACGCACCCAGCTCATAACAAAACTGAATTTATTCTTTTAACATTAAGTTAATTCAAAAAAATCATTAATCAGAACGAGTTCAGTCAACAAAATGCCCCTTTCAACAACTTCCGCCTCCTCTTGAAAAGTCACACTCAGAATCAATGCACTTTGGAACAGTCAGTACACATTACTGAATTTTTTTGCGCGGATGCCTTCCTCTCATGGTGACACATCACCACACAAAATTTGAAGCGGTTCGGGAGATATCCTTGGGGACAGACAGAAAAACACACACACAAAAAAACCCACATTACTTACTGTTCCAAAGTGACAGAGCGCCTTATCTGGCTTGTCTGTTCTTTTCGTGACAGCGCCTTATCTGCCTTGTCTGTTCTTTTCGTGACAGCGCCTTATTTGCCTGTCTGTTCTTTTCGTGACATATCCTTATCTGCCTTGTCTGTTCTTTTTTGTGACAGCGCCTTGTCTTTTCTTTTCGTGACATATCCTTATCTGTTCTTTTCATGACATATCCTTATCTGCCTTGTCTGTTCTTTTTTGTGACAGCGCCTTGTCTTTTCTTTTCGTGACATATCCTTATCAGTTCTTTTCGTGACATATCCTTATCTGCCTTCTTATCTCTGTTCTTTTCATGATAATACCTTCTGGCTTTCATCCCACATGCGATTTATGTTTATTTCGCAGCCATTTTGGGATCTGAAAAATGGTCGAGAATCGGGTAAAGGTAAAGATGTGCCACCCCCATGCATTTCTCGGTTAATTCTATTTTTCCGTTTTTGCCTTTCTTACCATACATAAAGCTGTATTTTAGGAACATTTTCAGCTAATAACCTTTTTTGGAATACTAACCCTAGCCCTAAACCTAAACCTAACCCCCACTATGTACTGCAGTACACCGCGATTTGTCACAGTTTGTGGTTCGTTGCGTTTTTCCCGTCTTATAGGGTGGGGGGTAGGGTTAGGTTTAGGGCTAGGGTTAGTATTCCAAAAAGGTTATTAGCTAAAAATGTTCATAAAATACAGCTTTATGTATGGTAAGAAAGGCAAAAACTAGCTAGCACTCAGGGCTTAAATGGTCTCAATAAAAATGGTCAAGAATCGGTATTTTATTTTCGTTTTCGGTTGACACTTCATTGACATGAAATTGTCCACAGTTGTTAATGAATAGTTCAAGGGCTGGAACCAGAACCACAGTTTATTGGGTAGAGCTGGTAGAAACGGATCAATGTGAACATTTTGTTACACGCCCTGGATTCTTTTCCTCATGGTCTGAAAAAACGGTGGCCCCCCGAGGTGCTGCATGCGTAACTCGCAGTCTTCTACAGTCATGCGGAATCTGTCGCTGAACGCAGTACCTTCCACCATCAGCTCCAGCTTCTTCCCGGAGGGCCCCGCTGCGGTGATGTTCTGACAGAAGGAATCCACCTGGGTCCTCATCGCCTTGAACACCCTCACTTCCTCAGCGAACGAGTCGTCTTGCGCCTGGAGCTTTCGGTAGAACTCTGCACGGAAATGCCTGTACATCACGTAGTCATAGCGGAGGCGCTTGTCCATGTCCCGTTTCAGCTCCTCCGTGAAGTTGTAAGCCGGGCGTGGCTCGCCCACGTGGAACTTGGTGTAGATCATCTCCGGCAGTTTCCAGGAGAGCATCCTCTTAAGGAGGACCATGGACTCATCAAAGGCTTCAGTGAGCATCACCAGGTGGAAGACCCTGCTCAGGTTCTGGAGGACTGTGGGCAGATACTGAGGGTCTTCCAGTTTCGCAAAGTCCAGGCCGAACTGCCAGGGGTATCTACTATGCAGCCTGGTTTTCAACTGTTTAACTGAGCTGAAGCGTTCCGGGTCAGATAAGAAGGCCAGGAGAGGGTCAGGGCCTGAAACACAGCAACATGGAATGCTGGTTTGAAGAAAGGGAATCTTCTAATTACCATCGACCCCAGCACCAGATTTCCTTGTCTCTAAAGCCGGCAACAGACTATGCGACTACCTCATATGATTCGATCAGGTCCTGACTGGGCCTGACTGAGTCAGACTGATCGAGAAGGATAGTATGCAAATGAGGTGAAACGTCACGACCTGATCGAGTCACATGAGGCAGTCACATAGTTTGTCGCCGGCTTAAGAGCAATTGCTGTGTGTCACGCGCCAGGTGACAGCCTTTTTTAAATAATTATAAATATTATAATCTTCTTTTTCTTTCTTTCTCTAGCTGCGTTTTGAGTAGCGTGTTTCAAGTGTATATATTAAAAGGAAAAAATAAAGGAAATAATAAAACAATCAAACCCTTTCGTTGCTTCCTCAGTTTCTCGCACGCTGCATGCAGAGGGTCAACTTTATTACGACAACACAGTTCATTTTCTCTTTTCTTTGTCTTGTGTTTGGGAGGAGAGAAATCTAGTTTAGTTTTGAGTTCGGACTGTCAGAGGGCGGGTACAACTTTTTGACAGGGTGCAGGCAGTCTCAACTGTGAACCGGTTTCATTGCAATCTGGGAGGATCGATTCCCAGGGACCTTGGGGCCTGGGCTGAACTTTTCAGTTTAGTTTTATCATCCTCATTACGACGGCGACAACGACTTAATCCCTCACCCCCTCATTACTGAGAGACTGAAGACAGGGAAGACAACGAGAAGCGAGTTGAAGACCAAGAAGGAGAAAGCCACCGCGTCCTTTGAAGGATCTTTCTCAGAGCCAGGCTGCCGTGGACAGGGGCCTGCCTGTGAAAGGAGAAGAAGAGCGAGTGTGGGAGAAGACCAGGAGAGCCTCGGGAGGAGGGCAGGACGACGGTAGTGAACGCCTGGGAGAGGGGCGAGGAGGGTCTGGCTGCCTGGAGGGAACCTGGAGCCGAGTCCCAGCTGCCGTCGTCCACTGGTTTCGTTTTCCCGTCAACCACCAGCGTGATGGTATGAATCGTTTATCCGAGCCTTCGTAGTATTGATTTCTGAAGATTGTTTCATAACCTCCGTTTATAAGTCGTGTGGGCAATATTAACATTCCTTCCCCTCACAACACTATCTGAACCATCTTAGACGGAAAAAGTGCTGTCTCTATAGGGGATTTGAAGAATGAAAATATCACTTTTTCCGTCAAACAATTCACCAATATTTTCTGTCCCGGATAGTACACTTGACACTTGGAGCGCAAGTGAAGTTATAGTAAAATACGCTTGCACTACAACTGCACTTGTCGCAAGTGAAGTTATAGTGCGCGTGCACTACAACTGCACTTGTACCGTTTTGGGTTGAGGGGAAGAAATGTTAATATTTCCGTTGTGTGTAGGCCTATTTATTTATAATGTAATGTAGTTTACAATAATCATAATTATTCCTTTTCAGCGCTCTCCCTCCTCTGTCTTTCCTTCCGTTTTGGGCCGGCCACAGGGCTAAGGGAATCTGTGCGGGTTTGTTTGTCTATGTGTATGTGTTGGAGTGCGTGCATGCGTGTTGACATTCATCATTTCATGCTTTATTGTTCGTATGATGTAATAGTTCATAATAATAATATGGGAAACTTATATTTGATTATGAAGGGGTTTGCTTTCGTGTCTACGGTTTGTGTGTGTGGGCGGTGCGTGCGTGTGTGTGTGTGTGTGCGTGCGTGCGCGCGCATGCACGTAAATTGAATCATAATGATTTAATGCTTTGAGTATGGAATAGTAATATATCAGGAAGGATTCAAGGCTCTTGAGTGAAATGTAAACTTTTCATGTAAAGAAGAATTGGGTCCAGGACAATTCGCCCCCGGACAATTCGCCCTGTGGACAATTTGCCCCCGGATAATTCGCCCCCAAGGACAATTCGCCCCCGGACAATTCGCCCCCAAGGACAATTTGCCCCCGGATAATTCGCCCCCCTTGCACCTTGCACACACACCTATACCCATATTAACACGCAAGACAAACACAAGGCACATTCCAACTGCCTAACGTTTTCTTGCGCACGCACACTCACACACCACACTAACGCATGCACGCACGCACGCCACGCACGCACGTACGCACGCACGCACATCACACATGAACAAACACAACTCATATAAGATTTTTTAAAAACATAAGCAAAAAGCCCACAATTATTTTTTGTCTATAGATTTATTCAAACATCACATTATTCATATTCACACATGCTCACACAAAAAACACATAAAAAGGTCAACTCTTCTCCTCTCGAAGGGCCTTCCCCATTGCGGGAGAAGACTGCCCCCCGACCGGAGTACGACGGGTGACCACGAAAGTACCCGCGGGGACACGCCCCCAACACCAATCCTTGGGGGTAGGGACTAAAAGAAAAATGTTCCTCTCGGGTAAGGTTGAAGATTTAGAATTGGGAGTACTGGGACGGATCAGAAAGTGGGGAAAGGTGTTGGGCACGGGCCCAAGAAAATGAAGTCAGCGGACACCTGAAAAGGACACATTGTAGCCTATCCCACGCAGATACGCTATGCAGTCTGGGGTCTGGCCATCGAACCGTTTCACCAGCGTCCTCACTCGCTTGTCGGTGTCCATGTAGTTCTTGCGCTGGCGTTGAATGTCTTGTCCTGCCCCAACTTGTGTTCTTTTTATTCTGGAAACATTTTCCTCCTTTTTCAGTGTCTCAAGAAATGTCCAGATGGTTGGATGGTGTGTGTGCGTGTGCGTGCGTGCGTGCGTGCGTGCGTGCGTGTGTGTGTGTGTGTGTGACAGAAAGACAGAAACTGAGGCAGAGAGAGGAAGAGAAATAGTTTAACTCACCTGAAGTCTTTTGTAACTATTCACGATTTGTTTTCTGTTTGCTTCATGTGAGTGTGAAAGATAGAGTGAAAAAAGAGAGACAGAGAGAGAGACAGAGGGAGGGGGAGGGAGTGAGAGAAAGAGGGTGAGAGAGAAAGAAGAAGAGAGAGGGAGAGAGAGACACACAAAGAGTGTGTGTGTGTGTGAGAAAGACAGAGGAGAGAGAGAGAGAGAGAGAGAGAGAGAGAGAGAGAGAGAGAGAGAGAGAGAGAGGAGAGAGAAACTTTGAGGCAGAGAAAGGAAGAGAGATAGTTTAACTCACCTGAAGTCTTGCATCGAGCTTTGCAAACAGGCCTTTTGATGCAGTGCCAAGCAATGGCTGCATCCGCTAGGTCCTTCTGTTTGTGGTAAGTGAAAGCATCCATGAATAACTTTCTATGTCCTTTTTCTGTCCAACGAAACTCCATGGTTGACTTCTTTCTTTGACTGCACTGTACTTAGCTTTTCATTTGATTTAAATAGATTTGTTTGATCTGAATCTGTACTCACTACACACACGTTTCTGATTCTGTAGTCACTATAAACACATTTCTGATTCTGTACTCATATTTCATTCAGATACTGCATGTTCGTTTGTTTATCTATCTGTCTGTATGTGTCTCTCACTGATAGTCAGTATATTAGATGCATAATGGGGGCGAATTGTCCGGGGGGCGAATTGTCCGGGGGGAGTTGTCCGGGGGCGAATTGTCATCGAGGGCAACATGTCCAGGGGCGAATTGTCCGTGGCCAATTGTCCGGGGGCGAATTGTCCGGGGGCGAATTGTTCTGCTCCCAGAAGAATTAACTGTTAGGCTGGCACTTTGTTTGGGGAAGTAATTGTAGTGTAGTTGTCGCCCCTTAGTTTCTCATCACCCCTCATCAACTTTAACCCCCCACATGTGATTTGGAGAGACACTCATAAGGGTGTATATGCTTTCAGCGTTGATTTGGGTCCTTACGTGGACTTTGGACGTGTGGACCTGTCCTTGTGGAGGGAGCCGGACCGGGTCCTGGTTCGAGCTCTGGAGACTGAGCAGAGTGGTGTCCTAGCCTCGTCTGGGCCTCTGCTGGTTTTCCTTTGTCCTTGGGGGGACGGCCAAGGATCATCATCTTCATCCTTCGTGTGCATCGTGGACAATGGAGAGGTTTTGTGAGCCTGTGTCTGTGGGGGTTGTGGGGGTGGTTGAGCGTGGACTGATTGATGGTGCGACTAGTTCTTCGGGCCTTTGAGAACGAACTATCTGTGTGCAGTAATTGTGAGTTTATGTAGTTGTGGCATCAGTCCTTCATTGAGTCCTTTTTGTTCCCTCCTTCTTCCCCAGGTGACCCTGTAGGTTTTGTGTATTAAGATTGGTTGGGAAGGGAGGGTATTGTTTATAAATCTCTGGGGCTCGTCATCATCATTCTATGTTCTTCTGTCTAAATAGCTTGGCCCGTTCTTGTCCTCACCCCACTCATTTCATTCTCTAAGATTTGTATATATTTGTTTATGTGTGTATGCATGTGGAATAAATGTTTGTGTTGTAATTGTACTTCTTTGCCTGGACTGGTGTGTGCGAGGGGCGCGCTTGTGGACTTTGGTGTTCTTTCTTTATAACCTGTCCACTCTCGGGATGGATCCTCAGGGATGGATCCTGTGAGCGTGACACTGTGAGGACGTACAAATATCCACTACTTCGGCTTCAACTTCTAACTGCAAGTGGCTCTCATAGGAGTTTTGGACCTTGACAGTGAGGAACTCAAGCAGCGTAAATCGTTTTAACACGATTCCAGAGCAGCATGGGACTACTTTTTAATTGAATTGTTTTTAGCATTATGTAGGGGGAGAATCGCTGAATCGTACCTGTCGTGATATTTGTACCACCTGCTTTCCTGTCAAATGATAGAAGGTATTGAGGAGGGGGGTGAGGGGTCAATATTTGTGTGTAAAGTTTGGGCAGGGGAAGAGAAGTAGGCCTATTTTATTATAACCAAAATGCGACAAAGTAGAATACCCTTTGCGAGGCGAATGCTATTTCATTTTGGCAACATTTGATGCTATTTTTGGTCATTTTTTGTTTTCTTATTCAATGCATCACTGCAAAGATTAAAACTTAGAATTCTACTAACAAAAAAATCTGTCAAGCCTGAGGGTCAGTGTTGCCCATTTTCTAAATTGAGCCTGTTTTATGTGACATCAAACTTTTGATGAGAAAATGACATAAGAATTATTCTGACTTCACAAAGACTAAGTGGCACATTTAGAAGAAACAATGACCCGTAGTTTAAAGCAAGTCAAGCGCATCCAACCATCGAATCCCTGCCATAAAACTCCTGGTACGATAGCAGTAACTAGGTGATACCATTACATAACAGGTCTTCAAATTCATATATTTCAAAGGGAAACAACATGTTCGTGCTGTTCAGCCAAATGTGTCCACTTTATCTGTATCATCATACTTATAGTCCTCTACCAGCAGTATCCAATCTGCAAGTGTTATAGCTTTCGGATCCTCTGCTCTTGAGATAAAGATATCTATCCGTAGGTGGTACGAAATCAGTACGTCTCCTATAGAGAGCACAGTCATGCTGCTTGCTCCAACTACCCCCCCACCCCCCCCACACACACACACACCCCAACACACACACACACACACACACACACACACCCCCCCCCCCCCCCACACACACACACACACACACACACACACAACACACACACACACACGCACACACGCACGCACACACACACACACGCACACACACACACACACACACCACACACATTCACGCGCGCACGCACGCACACACACACACGCACGCGCACACACACACGCACACGCGCGCACGCACACACACGCACGCACACACACGCACACGCACACACACACACACACACATATTCACACACACACCACACTTACCAGGAATTAATTTTTGCAACTCGCAGTAGTAAAAGCTGGAAATGAAGCGCTGCAGAGGCTCCCGAACGATGCTGATGAGAATGGAGTCTCGTGGAAGGAAGAGCTTGAGGCAGCTCTCATTGAACGGCACGTGGTTGGTGATCATGTCGTAGTGACCCAGCGCACGAGGGGGGCGGGGTAAGTAGTGACTCCAGTCGTACTTATTTCCCTGAACCCATTTAGGGCCATTGGGATTGGGCACGGTCAGGTTGTGTACCAAGGCGTAAAGGTTGAAGATGGTGGTCAGAGTTGAAGACCCCGTCTTGTGGGTCTGGGAAAGAGACAGTCAGTTCAGCTTAACAAAAAAACTTTATTGTCCTTTTTTAAGAAAAAAGTTTAAAATGGAAAATGTTCTTTTGCAACACGTGCAGCAGATTATAATACATATACATTAAATCAAACTAAATGCGTTAAATCAAATATTTAAAACACACACACACCTACACACTTACAATTTCAATTTCAATTTTCAATTTCAGTTTAATAATAATCCTTTGACCCTTCTTGGGGACATGGAGGATAAACAGAATATAAAACAAGTGGCAAAAAGCAAACAATAAACACTCATCAAACAAACTAAGCTCCAGTCTATTGTTCAATCTGTTTCAGTTATGCCAAAACAAATGAAGGACGTTTCGATGGCTGCTTTTTTCTTTCTTGTTTTCTGATTGGTTGATATTTAAGTTAAGGGGGCGCAATTTCTGCTAATGCTTTAACACACACACACACACACACACACACACACCACACACGCAAACGCAACGCAACGCAACGCAACGCAGTTATTTCATATAAGGCGATTTCCTTCTAAAGCAAGTTATTTGTCAGCAGATTATTCTTGGTTTAAATAACAGGATGAACAAAAGTTTTGTTTAGCTTATTCCTTTATCGTCATTAAAGATCATTTTGACTTGACTTGACTTCACACACACACACACACACACACACACACACACACACACACACACACACACACACACACACACACACACACACTCCACCCCCATTTGTTGCTGTTTGCCAAAGAATTCATCTTAAAACAAATTCTGAAGCAGCGCCCAAGTGATTGTTTGCGGACTTGACTGATTTAGGCTATTATATTTGTTTATTCTCCAAGAACAACTCTAAATGTTCTCATATTCCTTGGATGTTAGCGAATTGATAAGACCTGTCCAGCCGCCGTGGTGTAGTGTTTAGCGTCGCGGACTACTGGCTGGGAGGTCTTGGGTTCGAATCCCATCAGAGGCGAGGGTTTTTTTTCGGTCCTGGACCGACTCCTACCCAGAGTGAGTGGCTATGGGCTCAATGGGAAGACTGAAACCACACTGTCGAGTTTCATCCGCTTAACGGATGCGATTCTGAGAGTGTTGCTCTAATTGCAAGACCAACACTGCAGGTGTCTGTAGTTCTCGGGCCTGGTTAACGCCGGGATATCATTATGAAAGGAAGCGTAGAATACAGCCCTGTCATGCAGTCCCAGACCGATACGGAACTCCATAGTATCATCATCATCATCGTTGTTATCCGCCTCATTTTCCATCAATCATAAAATTAAAAAATGTCTCAAATTCTGTGGCTTTGCATGCCCTGCTCTCATGGTGACCTCAGTTTCGGTTTCCAATCCAGTCTATGCCTTGGTGCGTTCGGGTCAAAGTCATGGGGATCAGTGTGTTCTGGGGAGCTGTCGGTGGACGGTCGTGGTGGCGCCCTCGGAGGAGAACCTCACTCACGCTGGCTCCGCGACTAAGAGAATAGTGTCGTCAGTAGGGGGCTTAGTAGGTGGTGTCCTGAACAGGCTCCACTGAACTCCACCGAAGTGACTCAGCAGCAGTGCAGTGTCTCCTCGGTTGGTTGCCTCCTGACGGCCTAACATAGATTATCTCCCCTTGGACTGCTGGTCTCGGATTCTGCAACTTGAACAAGCCGGGGTGTAGCTGCGAATTGGGATTCGGAACGAGCGGCGTGGGAGCAATGCCACTGTACGGCCCAGAAGATGGGACAGCAGCAAACAAACAAAAAGACCTGTGTCTGACTTTTGAAAATGGTTTCAACCATTTCAACAGTTTCATCAAAAAAACATTTTTTTGGTAGCGTATGGGTTAAGCGTTGCCTCAATCAATCTGATCCAACAATCTGTAGTTCCTCCCCCCCCCCCCTCTGTGCGCGACTTCCTTATCTTTTAAATATCCATATTGTTTTAAACCGATTACAAATAACTTTTTTTTTCTTGGCCAAATACGACATTTTCTTTATTTCATACAAGGCGATTTCCTTCTAAAGCAAGTTATTTGTCAGCAGATTATTCTTGGTTTAAATAATTGTTCTGAAGGTAATGCGTTCTACAGCTTTCAAACACGTACTTAATTAAAACTCATTTTATCTTCACTTTGATACAATGTTATATCCCTCGTGTGCCTGTGCAAGTGCCAGAAGTCGTAATACTCATTGTTCTCTCTCACTTCAAACAAAACGACAACTGCCATACCAACCTTTAAAAAGAAGACATGTTTCTTAGGTTTCAGCTCCGACGGTGATCGCGAACGACTGTCCTTGCAAGAAGAGGGGGTCGCTGCTTCCGTACCGTCCAAGGCCAATAGCCGGGGGTAACAGGACGCGTCTTCATGACCCGTGGACTGCTTCCTGCTGACAGTAGCATCGTCCTCTTTGTCGTATACCCACACCCCAGACACATCTTCACTAGGCCCTTTGTTCTTCGTGGTAGGAATCAGTCCTGGAATTCTATGGAGCTGTCCGGAGACACTTTCTCTCTCAGGTGCATCTGTTGTAGGCCCGTTGTTCTTCGTGGCAGGAATCAGTCCTGGAATTCTATGGAGCTGTCCGGAGACACTTTCTTTCTCAGGTGCATCTGTTGTAGGCCCGTTGTCCTTCGTGGCAGGAATCAGTCCTGGAATTCTATGGAACTGTTTGGAGACCCTTTCTTTCAGCTGCTGAAACGGGTTGTTGTTGTGGGCAGTAGGTAAGCTAACGGTCAGGGTGTAAGCAAGGAAGCAGAGGATGGCGAGAACAGAGCATACCAGCGTGGCTTTCAAAGTAGAGACCCTGCCTGCCATACCGAATGAAGTCTGCTTGTCGTCTGCGTGCAGTGTGTGTGTTGGCTTATCTTACCATGAACGGACCCGACCAGGGTATGGGTTTCACTCCCCCCTTGACGGGCACAGCTGCAACGTTTAAAGGCCGTGTCACATGACGTTACGATTGATTCAAGTATTATTACATTACGACGCGGCAAAACGGTTTCCGACCAGAGTCGCGTATATCTCTTTGCAACAGTTTGGACAAATACACGAAAATCAAAGTTTGAAGCTCTACTACATAGATAAACGAAGTCTTTGTAGTAATGTTTTTTAAAGTATTACCCACCAACTCTCAGGATCAATCCCGTCAGAGATCTTGTCCCACAGAGTTCAAGAGTTGTTCTACCTTTTTCCAGTCACATGCCTGATATAATATGTTAAAAGTCTTCTTCTTCTTCTTCTACTACGAAGAAGAGAGGGGGGGGGGCAGAGAGAGCCTGTGCGTGTGTGTGTGCGTGCGTGCGTGCGTGCGTGCGTGCGTGTGTGTGTGTATTTCTGTGTATGTGTACCGCGCACCTGTGGGCAGTGAATGATTTTTTTGGTGTGATGTATTTAAATTATATTGCTTGAAATTATTGATTTATATATATTGACTTCTTTTGTACACGCTTAGGGCTTGGCTTTAAGGTTCAGCGCGCTAAATGATTATTATTATTATTATTTTAATTGCTGTTGTTGTTTTCTTGTTTTTCTTCTTCTTCTTCCTCTTCTTGTTCTTCTTCTTCTTCTTCTTGTTCTTCTTCTTCTTCTTCTTCTTCTTCTTCTTCTTCTTCTTCTTCTTCTTCTTCTTCCTCTTCACTAGCGACCAAACGTTAAGGCCCAGAAAGACTCACAAAGACTCAGAAAACTCACAAACTTAATAAAACGCACCCAGCTCATAACAAAACTGAATTTATTCTTTTAACATTAAGTTCATTCCAAAAAATCATTAATCAGAACGAGTTCAGTCAACAAAATGCCCCTTTCAACAACTTCCCCCTCCTCTTGAAAAGTCACACATTCAGAATCAATGCACTTTGGAACAGTCAGTACACATTACTGATTTTTGCGCGGATGCCTTCCTCTCATGGTGACACATCACCACACAAAATTTGAAGCGGTTCGGGAGATATCCTTGGGACAGACTGTTCCAAAGTGCATTGATTCTGAATGTGTGACTTTTCAAGAGGAGGGGGAAGTTGTTGAAAGGGGCATTTTGTTGACTGAATTCGTTCTGATTAATGATTTTTTTGAATGAACTTAATGTTAAAAGAATAAATTCAGTTTTGTTATGAGCTGGGTGCGTTTTATTGAGTTCGTGAGTTTTCGGAGACGATTGTCTTTCTGGGCCTTAAATTTTGTTCGCTAGTGTACTATTACTACTACTACTACTACTACTACTAACTACTACTACTACTACTACTACTACTACCAAAAGTAACATAGCACACACACACGCGCGCGCGCGTGCGCAGGCACGCACGCATGCAAACGCACACACACACACAAACACACACTTGCACACACACACACACACACACACACACACACACACACACACACACACACACACACACACACACACATACATACAGAGAGAGAGAGAGAGAGGGGGGGGAGAGAGAGAGAGAGAGAGGGGGAGAGCGAGAGAGAGAGAGCGAGCGAGCGAGAGAGAGAGGGAGAGAGAGAGAGAGAGAGAGAGAGATTTGTTTCCCTTCATTATAATTCATTGATTTGTTTCCGCTTGTGGTGGTTGCTCACCATTGCTGTGAACATGCTTTAAATCAAATCAATCAATGTCTATTTGTATCGATAGCGTTTGAACTGAGGGGCCTACAGGAACCTCACATTGTGCATGCAGAAACATAGTTAGGATATCTAGGCCATGCATGTTCGAAAAGGAAGAACATTGTCAAAGGTCAAGGTCACTGGAGCCGAAAATTCTGCCGCGCAGCTGGTGATCTGGCGTTTTCACGCTCCAGTTTCTGTTATAATCCCAAATAATTATTTGGGGTTGGGAGGAGGTGGGAGGGGCGTAGGGTTACAAGCCTCACACAGATGGTTCGGGAGGAACTTTTTTTGGGTCTATCTCTATTTTCAGTTTTTTTTTGAAGCCAACCTTAGTTTACCTTATGTAACTTTTTCATAAATAACAGTCAAGAAAAAATTAGTTGTGGTGGGTTTTTAAATGTTCCTGAGACTTTGTGAAATCCTGCAGTTATTTATTTCTTATTTTTTTATTATTAAATTAGTTGTATTCAGTGGATATCGCTAGATTTTCACTCATGGGCAATTGTATTTATGTTTGCGATACCAAGTGTATTATTCAAGAACATGTTGTACCAACTATGTTGCATGATACTACTCAACAAAAATACGTGTTTACCATGAATCTGATTGAAGAAATATGTATTAAAGAAAAAATACAATGACGAACATACAGCCAAAACAAATGCTTGGTGCAGTTTTTATGTAGGATTTCTAGATACAGATTGATTTTTGTGTGGGACAGAACAGCTGTGCTCAGAAACCGCACTATAATTCTGCACCTCCACACCACAAAACCCCCCACAAAACACAACCCACCAAAAAACAAAAACGCATATGCTTACTTTTCACTTCTTTACTTTGGATGTAGGCCTAAAAAAGCTGAAAGGTTGTAACCAAACTATGGAATATGCTCACAACGGGGATACGCAGGTCGATCATCACGTGCGAGCGTGTGGAGAGAGAGAGAGAGAGAGAGAGAGAGAGAGAGAGAGAGAGAGAGAGAGAGAGAGAGAGAAGAGAGAGAGAGAGAGAGAGAGAGAGAGAGAGAGCAGAATGGTACAACCAAGAGGAAAACCATTATCTTGTTGAATGTCTAGGTAAAGGTAAAGATGTGCCACCCCCCTGCATTTCTCGGTTAATTCTATTTTTCCGTTTTTGCCTTTCTTACCATACATAAAGCTGTATTTTAGGAACATTTTCAGCTAATAACCTTTTTGGAATACCAACCCTATCCCTAACCCTAGCCCTAAACCTAACCCTACCCCCCACTATGTACTGCAGTACACCGCGATTTGTCACAGTTATGGTTCGTTGCGTTTTTTCCGTCTTATAGGGTGGGGGGTAGGGTTAGGCTTAGGGCTAGGGTTAGTATTCCAAAAAGGTTATTAGCTAAAAATGTTCCTAAAATACAGCTTTATGTATGGTAAGAAAGGCAATAACGGAAAAATGGAATTAACCGAGATAGATAGGGGTACCAATGTCTTCTTGCTCTCTCACACACACACGCGCGCGCGCGCGCACACACCACACACACGCACGCACGCGCACGCACGCACGCCCGCACAAACGCACAAACGCCTAATTTTACCGTTTGAATGCTAATTAGTGTATTAGGAGATCATATGAACAATTGTTGATGTGGTTGACCAGTGGTCAGTGTCACTGACCAGTTGTCACTTTGGCCTATGTTCACTGTTTGACTGCAAATTAGTGTATTAGGAGTTCAAATGAACAATTTTTTATGTGGTTGACCAGTGGTCAGTGTCACTGACCAGTGGTCACTTTGGCCTATTTTCACTGTTTGACTGCAAATTAGTGTATTAGGAGTTCAAATGAACAATTGTTGATGTGGTTTGAACCAGTGGTCATTGTCACTGACCAGTTTGTCACTTTGGCCTATTTTCACTGTTTGACTGCAAATTAGTGTATTAGGAGTTCAAATGAACCATTTTTTGATGTGGTTGACCAGTGGTCAGTGTCACTGACCAGTGGTCACTTTGGCCTATTTTCACTGTTTGACTGCAAATTAGTGTATTAGGAGTTCAAATGAACAAATTTTGATGTGGTTGACCAGTGGTCAGTGTCACTGACCAGTGGTCATTTTGGCCTATTTTTATGTGGTTGACCATTGGTCAGTGTCACTGACCACTGGTCAACCACATCAAACATTGTTCATTTGAACTCCTAATACACTAATTTGCAGTCAAACAGTGAAAATAGGCCAAAATGACCACTGGTCAGTGACACTGACCACTGGTCAACCACATAAAAAATTGTTCATTTGAACTCCTAATACACTAATTTGCAGTCAAACAGTGAAAATAGGCCAAAGTGACCACTGGTCAGTGACACTGACCACTGGTCAACCACATCAACAATTGTTCATATGATCTCCTAATACACTAATTAGCATTCAAACGGTAAAATTAGGCCAAAGTGACCAGTGTCAGTGGTCAGCTTGTTATTCATTTTATTTAACAAAGATTTTTTTTAAATGAGAACTTGTCAAGAATGAGTTTTTATAACTCCAACTTTCATTTGGACAAAACGGCGGTTCAAAATCGGGCGCCGTTTTGTCCAACCCGTTTTGTCTATAGACAAAACGGCGGATTGTTGAACCGCCGTTTTGTCCAAATCATAATAGAAAATTTGGACAAAACGGCGGATCTAACCCCGCCGTTTTGTCTATAGACAAAACGGCGGAATTTGGATAAAACGGCGGTTAACAGCACCTCATTAGTGAGACAGTGGACGAAATTGCATTGATTCTATTTCTTGGATTTTTACCATACAAATTCGTCCAGTTGATTTGTTTATAAATATATTAATCTAAATTAAAAATATAAAAAATAGCCTATTGAAAATCTATCATCATAAAATACATGCATGATAAAATCTCACATCGTCGGTGAATTTTTTTTAAACTCGTATCTCAATTTTGGTAGTTTTGAGAAAAATGAAAAAAACCTTTTAAAAATTAACCGCGTTTACCACAATTGATTAACTATGATGACTATGTTTTTCAAGACATTGTGAGTTTAATCCTGTATTTTGTTAAAATTACCTTTTATATACTTGCAAAGAACGAAGATACAAGGCTGTTGTCCTTAACTAGATCTGAATTTGAGACTTAGTTTTTCTTCTATTTTCACAACCTTATTTACCCCACATAGAAAGTCGTTAGAGATACGAGCATTTGGTGGAAGGTGGCGGGAAAAATTAGAGAGCTGACTATGTATCTAACTAAAACATCCCCAAAAAATCGAGATACGAAGTTTTTGAATTTCGCCAACGACATATTATTGTTGTGAAAACAAAGAAATATTGACAACTGATTCTAAGCACCTGTTTCTACCCGCTTTACAATGTTATGATATGTGCATGTTTTCAGGCAGCTGGTAAGATTTTGGTCCAACTTCTGATGCTGATCACATAAACTTAAGTATTTTGAATAAACTGATAAACACACTGTTTTTATCATTGGGATTCCTTTTAGGGCTTACAACAGCTGCGTGTGTTTATTATCCTTTAGAATAGATACAGCACAGTTTCAAACTGAGTAACCAGGAAAATTGGACGAAATTGCATGGTGGACGAAGTTGTGGCACCTTACATTATCGAGATGGCACGCGAAGTTCGTTCTGACCTACTCACTTTACGTCATAGTAACACAGACGTAGCTTATGACGTTTATAGACAAATGTGTGATAACATAACCCTGGACTGTTTTTCGATATGGCGACACTCATTCATGTTTTTCTTGGGATTGTGTCAATACTTTGGCTGTGGAGGAGTAGGAGTAAGTATAATGCATTGATCCACTTTTGTGGGCAGATCATAATTATTATCGTCACGGTTGTGGTATTTTTCTTAGGGATGTGCATTACTGTGAATGTGATTACAAAAAAATTAAGGGATTCTCATTTTTTAGAGACGAGCGCATGGTAAGGTGGCGCCGGAAAGCCGAAATAAGAAGTTTTCTTCGACTGAAATATTTTTTTA
>CM065690.1:4761424-4766737 GCA_017654935.2 Phymorhynchus buccinoides
TTGACTGCAGGCCCAGTGACCATGACGATGTCTGTACCAACTCCACTGTCCATTGACTGCAGGCCCAGTGACCATAGCGATGTACTAACTCCACTGTCCATTGACTGCAGGTCCAGTGACCATGACGATGTACCAACTCCACTGTCCATTGACTGCAGGCCCAGTGACCATGACGATGTACTAACTCCACTGTCCATTGACTGCAGGTCGAGTGACCATGACGATGTCTGTACTAACTCCATTGTCCATTGACTGCAGGCCCAGTTACCATGACGATGTCTGTACTAACTCCACTGTCCATTGACTGCAGGTCCAGTGACCATGACGATGTCTGTACTAACTCCACTGTCCATTGACTGCAGGCCCAGTGACCATGACGATGTACTAACTCCACTGCCCATTGACTGCAGGCCCAGTGACCATGACGATGTACTAACTCCACTGCCCATTGACCGCAGGCCCAGTTACCTTGGCAGTGTCTCCTGAGGGCAGATCCTGGAAGGAGGGCGATGAGGTCACCCTGACCTGCACTGGCCCCGCCCCCATGAACAGTACCCACACCAAGGTCTGAACAGTGGGTACCGACTGATATACATATGTTGTTGTTCTTTTGTTATTACATTATGTAGATTGGTTGATCACTGCTGTCGCTTGCTGCAAATCAACCCTTCTGTTCAAACGACATTGTTGCCTTTGCTCTTGCTTTATATACTGGCCTCCAAAAGTTAAGGGCCGGCTTCTGTTTTCAGTAGCTTGATATCTATTTATTGTACACTAAGACAACAATGAAGAAAATGGCAAAACTTAGGCTACTCAATAACTTTCCTTCCTGTTGCACGTGCCTGAACCAGTTTTGCAGACATTGCAGTACAGCAACAGCGTTTTCAGGTACGCTTAAAATGTGGCAAATTCACGAGAATTTCACGAAAGTTTGGTCTCTTTTCGCTGAAGAATCAGGGCTGATGCAGGTTTCTTGCCTATTGCACGTGCAAGGCATGACTGTAGTGAACACTGCTGAGCAAAAGTTAGACACGAATGTGTATTTAAGGGCGGCAACCAGAGCTCTCAATAAGCATGCCTCAAAGACAGAGACTGTCAACACTGAATCGCGGACTCCAGGACGGAGTTTCCAGCCGAGAAGTCTCCAGAAGGCTGGGAGTGAGCCACTCCGTCATTCAACGCCTCCAGGAACGCTTCCAGACCACCGGAAGTGCAGATGAACGGCCCCGCTCTGGACGCCCAAGAGCAACAAATGGACGTGACGATCGTTTCCTCTAGCTGTTGGCGCTACGTAACCGAACCGTGTCCGCCAGGACGTTAAGAAGCAACCTCAGGATGGCAGCTAACGTCAACATAAGCCAAACCACTGTCCGCCGACGCCTTGAAGGGTGAAGGCCCCCCAGACCATTACAGAACCTGCACCAAAGGCCACCTTTCACACTTGGACACGTCAATAAAGCGTTCCCCTGGGCGCCTCCAGACCCTCAGTCGCCGTCGTTGTGGTTCAGGGTGAAGCGTGATTCATCACTGAACAGGACCTGAGACCATTGCTGACGTGTCCACCTCACGTGACGTCTGCAGAAGGCGCGGCGTGCTGCCCTGTGGGCTGGAGTTAAGCGTGGCCGTACAGCTGGGCGACGAGAACGGAGGTTAAACCCATGAAGGCGGTTCCGTATGGTCTGCTGGCTGATGTTGATGTTAGTAGCCACCCTCAGCTGCCTTCGAATGATGCTGGAAGAGGCTGTTCTTGTCTGCAGGGCTTGTCGTTCAATGAGACGATCTTCACGTGGAGTTGTCTTCTTCGGTCGACCAGATCTGCGTCTTTCATGGACCCTCCCAGTGGCTGTGAAGCGTTGAATCAGTCTGACAATGACCGAGATGGACACCTGAAGTCGCCTGGCCACTTCTCGCTTGGGAACACCATCTTGGAACCTTGCAACAGCTCGTGTCAATGACAACCATCCTCCACCTGTTGATGTTGCTCAATTTTCGTCGTGGAGGCATTGTCAAATCAGGCCTAATACTGGTGGTATGTCTTCTTATAAAGCCAAGCAAGAGACAGCATCTCACACATAAACAGTAGTGCTTGCACGTGCATAATGGTTTTTCCATCTGGCTTGTGCAATGTGTTCATGCAGAACGATCCAAAACAAGGTCCTTTTTCGCAAGTTTCCGCTTTTTCTTTTGCTGCCAAGCTCAGTAATAGAGAATCACGTGCAATGTTTCCACTAACACAACATCGCCCACTTACAGCTGAACAAGAATTCATAACAATTTGGCTTGACTGAGAAAAAAATAACAGGAGCGAACGGAGTTTATTGCGCACCTGTTTTCTCATAGTGATCCTTAAACTTTTTGTGAGTAGTGTATATATACATGTAGTATGAAAAAAAAATCTCAGTGAATAGCTGAGCTCCTACCTACTCTTTGAAATGGACTGAAAAGTTTCTGCATTTGAAATGCTTGAATAGTTTGTTTTGAAAAACTTTTCTGTGTCCAATGTGTGTATTTGTGAACCTCAGAAACAAAACCAGTTAACGTTGACTTGAGTAATGTTCCGTGTTAAAAAATAAAATAAAAATATATATAAGCTATCCACAAAAAGTTAAGGATCACTTGCAAACTAATTCATAACTTTCCAAATAAGAAAGCCAATGCGTTGAATTTTGGCCAACATTTAATTCAATGCTTTAGTGATAACGATACACAATTGCCTTCAATTTCGAGCAATCGTTTGGTCTGTACATTTGATCAAAGTGGGTACGTATCGAAATTTGATTTCCCAAAGTCATTGAAATCACAAGACAGGGCATTCTGATGCTCCCAAAAGTTCAGTAATGCGTGTATCCGCCATGGCTGTTCTGGCACTCGACGCAGCGAGTCCTCATGGAGTTGACCAGGGTGGTGAAGATCCTCTGTGGAAGCGCCTGCCACTCAGCCTGCAGCATCTGGTAGAGGTGCTGGGCATCCCTGGGAGGGGGGTGGTTGCTCCTCACTTTGCGATCCAGCTCATCCCAGACCAGCTCATCCCAGGGTTCTCAATCGGGTTGAGATCGGGACTGCATGCTGGCCACTCCATTCTGTTGACTCCAGACTGCTGCAGGAAGTCGTTGACCACCCTTGCCCTGTGGGGGCGAGCGTTGTCATCCTGGTAGACAGCCGGCGGTCCCATCTGCTGCAGTGTAGGCACAGCCAGCGGTCGAAGGATCTCATCCCGGTATCGGAGGCCAGTCAGGTTACCCTGTACATGATACAAGGGTGTTCTGTGGTGAAGGCTGAAGGCCCCCCAGACCATTACAGAACCTCCACCAAAGGCCACCTTTTCTTGGACAGTGGCGTCAATAAAGCGTTCCCCTGGGCGCCTCCAGACCCTCAGTCGGCCGTCGTTGTGGTTCAGGGTGAAGCGTGATTCATCACTGAACAGGACCTGGGACCATTGCTGACGTGTCCACCTCACGTGACGTCTGCAGAAGGCGCAGCGTGCTGCCCTATGGGCTGGAGTTAAGCGTGGCCGTACAGCTGGGCGACGAGAACGGAGGTTAAACCCATGAAGGCGGTTCCGTATGGTCTGCTGGCTGATGTTGATGTTAGTAGCCACCCTCAGCTGCCTTCGAATGATGCTGGAAGAGGCTGTTCTTGTCTGCAGGGCTTGTCGTTCAATGAGACGATCTTCACGTGGAGTTGTCTTCTTCGGTCGACCAGATCTGCGTCTTTCATGGACCCTCCCAGTGGCTGTGAAGCGTTGAATCAGTCTGACAATGACCGAGATGGACACCTGAAGTCGCCTGGCCACTTCTCGCTTGGGAACACCATCTTGGAACCATGCAACAGCTCGTCCCCTATCCAACTCGCTCAATTTTCGTCGTGGAGGCATTGTCAAATCAGGCCTAATACTGGTGGTATGTCTTCTTATAAAGCCAAGCAAGAGACAGCATCTCACACTAAACAGCAGTGCTTGCACGTGCATAATGGTTTTTCCATCTGGCTTGTGCAATGTGTTCATGCAGAACGATCCAAAACAAGGTCCTTTTTCGCAAGTTTCCGCTTTTTCTTTTGCTGCCAAGCTCAGTAATAGAGAATCACGTGCAATGTTTCCACTAACACAACATCGCCCACTTACAGCTGAACAAGAATTCATAACAATTTGGCTTGACTGAGAAATAAATAACAGGAGCGAACGGAGTTTATTGCGCACCTGTTTTCTCATAGTGATCCTTAACTTTTTGTGAGTAGTGTATATAAATTGTGTTGATTTACTTTTTCTCCCAATGGGCAAGGGACAGTGCCTTATGCAAAGACAGCTGTTTCGACCTAGTGAAGGTCTCATCAGTTTACATGATCGGCCTGCAATTTGACTGTCCAGTGGATGTCAACTTGAGCCAGAAGACATTCTACAAAAGAATGGTGTCTTCTTTGCACCAAATCGAAAATCCACAATAAACACGGAACATTACTCAAAGTTAACGTTAACTGGTTTTGTTTCTGAGGTTCACAAATACAGACATTGGACACAGAAAAGTTTTATCAAAGAGAACGCCATCATTAATGAATCATGAATTGCCACGTCAGTTCATTACACCCCGCTCTATGGCAATGCTTTTAATAGGCGTTAAAAAAATGTCCTATTGATTTTGAAGATACTTCCTTTGTCTTTTCTGTTGTTGCTACTATTGCTGTTGTTGTTGTTAGTGGTTGCTTGTCTTCTTTTTCCTCCTCCTCCTCCTCCTCCTCCTCCTCCTCCTCTTCCTCCTCCTCTTCCTCCTCCTCTTCCTCCTCCTCCCCTCCTCCTCCTCGTCCTCCCTCTCCTCCTCCTAAGTCGGCCTGAGGAAAGAGGATTTGGGCATGGAAGTCGTCTGCGGTATTTTGCTCGACGACGTCGAGTACAACCCGGAGCACAGAGCCAGCGTGACTCTTACCACTGAAGGTCAGTAGGGTGTGTGTGTGTGTGTGCTGAATGAATGCCTTAGAACTCTCTCTTCTCTCTCTATCTCTCTCTCTCTCTTCTCTCTCTCTCTTCTCTCTCTGTCTGTCTGTCTCTCTCTGTGTCCCCCCCTCTCTCTCCCTCTCTCTGTCTCTCTCTATCTCTTTCTCTCTCTCCCCCCTTCTCTCTCTCTCCCTCCCTCCCTCCACCCTCTCTCTCTCACACACTCTCTCACCCTCTTCTCTCTTCGCTCTACTCTCTCTCTCTCTCTTCTGTATTGTTGCCACTGGTTTTGCATGTTTAAAAAAAATGTTTTCCTTGTCATTTTTTGCCTGAGGGCATGGTGTAAAATAGCTGTCTCAGCTTATCCAATTTCCCTCATTAAAAAGTCG
>CM065690.1:4767237-4783095 GCA_017654935.2 Phymorhynchus buccinoides
ACTACTACTACTTGACTACTACTCCCTACTATACTACTACTCTATACTACTACTACTCTACTACTACTCTACTACTACTACTACTACTGCTGCTGTGCTGCTGTTGTTGCCCCCCCCTGCTACTACTACTATGCTACTACTACTACTACTACTACTACTACTACTACTACTACTACTACTACTACTACTACTACTACTACTACTACTACTACTACTACTACTACTACTTACTGCTACTACTACTACTGCTGCTGCTGCCTGCTGCTGCTTGCTGCTGCTGCTGCTGCTACTACTACTACTACTACTACTAACTACTACTACTACTACTACTACTACTACTACTACTACTACTACTACTATTGCTGCTGATACTGCTGCTGCTGCTGCTGCTGCTACTACTACTACTACTTACTACTACAACTACTACTACTACTACTACTACTACTACGACTACTACTACTAACTACTACTACTACTACTACTTACTACTACTACCGAGGTACTACCTACTACTATGCACTTAGCACACTTGTTACTGCTGCTACCTGTACACTACTACTACTTACACACACTACTACTACTGCTGCTGCTGCTGCTGCTGTACTGCATATACTGCTACTCATCTGTCACACTGCTACTACATACTACTACTATAAATACTGACTGGCGCGCTACTGTCCCCCCCCCCCCCCCCTCCCCTTGTTTGACTCGCTACTCACTATGGGATCTACTGCTACTGCTGCTGCTGCCTCTACTACTACTACTGCTAAATATTACTACTACTACTACTACTATACTACTACTACTCCTACTACTACAACAACAACAACCACTCCTCTTAACATCCTCCTCCTCCTCCTCATACTCCTCCTCCTCTTCCTCCTCATCTTCTTCCTCCTTCTCCTCTTCCTCCTACTCTTCTAGGTCCTCTCCTCCTACATCTTCCCCCTCCTCCTCTTACATCCTACTCCGCCTCATTGTCCTCCTCCGCCTCACTCCTACTCCTCCTCCTTCTCCTCCTCCTCTCTCCCTCCTCCTCCTCTCCTCTTCCTCCTCCTCCTCCTACTCCTCCTCCTACTCCTCCTCCTCTTACTCCTCCTCCTCCTCTTACTCCTCCTCTTACTCCTACTCCTCCTCTACTCCTCCTCCTCTTACTCCTCCTCCTCTTACTCCTCCTCCTCCTCCTTCTTAATCCTCCTCCTCCTCTCCTGCTCCTCCTCCTCCTCTTACTCCTCCTCCTCACGTACTACTCCTCCTCGTACTCCTCCTCCTCCTTCTTAATCTCCTCCTCCTCCTCCTCTTCCTCCAGTATCCTCCTCTCTAATCCTCCTCCTCTCCGCCTCCTCCTCTTCCTCCTCCTCTTCCTCCTCAGCCTCCTCCTCTTCCTCTTCCTCCTCTTCCTCCTCCTCCTCCTCCTCACTCCTCCTCCTCCTATTCCTCCTACTCCTCCTCCTCCTCCTCCTCTTACTCCTCCTCCTCCTCTTACTCCTCCTCCTCCTCCTCCTACTCCTCCTCCTCTTACTCCTCCTCCTATACTCCTCCTCCTCCTACTACTCCTCCTCCTCTTCCTCCTCCTACTCCTCTTGCTCCTCCTCCTCCTCTTGCTCCTCCTCCTCCTCTTACGCCTCCTCCTCTTACTCCTCCTCCTCCTCCTCCTCTTACTCCTCCTCCTCCTCCTCTTCCTCCTCCTCCTCTTCCGCCTCCCCCTCTTCCGCCTCCCCCTCTTCCTCCTCCTCCTCTTCCTCCTCCTCCTCCTAACGGTCCTAGTAACGGTCTATATGGGGTGGATCATGATTGCTTTGACTACTGAATGATGCATGCCAGTTGACAGGGGGAGGCGGACAAAGTCTCACCCCTCTACAGCATTGGTTTGGCTGTCCGAGTGTCGAAAACAGTTACCTAGCATTGTGGCCCCGTCGCCTCTACGTGTCCCACCAGTTCCCTTGCTTGGCGAAGACAGTTACCTAGCATTGTAGCCCCGCCACCAGTTCCCTTGTCTCGCTTGGCGAAGACAGTTACCTAGCATTGTAGCCCCGCCACCTCTACGTGTCCCCAATTTCGTCTGTATGTGTCCCTTGTCTCTCTCTACAATACCTCGTTTCTATGTGTCACCGTTTTTATATTATGTTCTCGTCATAATATGTCCATCCGTTTGTATACAACACAAAAACCTAAACCTTAAGGTCTGTGTACACGTTAACATTATTCACAAAATGTCTCTATTTCTCCATGACAACACAGTGTTAGGTCACTCATATTAAAGGTATAGTTAACAATATTCACAAAATATCACTATTTTCCCAATGCAACACTCATAATACGACTTACAACTCACTGTGTTGCCATGGGGAAATTGTGATATTTTGTGATTAATTGCTATACGTGTACACTCACTTTATGACTTACAGCGCACTGTGTTGCCATGGGGAAATTGTGATATTTTGTGATTAATTGCTATACGTGTACACTCACTTTATGACTTACAGCGCACTGTGTTGCCATGGGGAAATAGATATATTTCGTGAGTAAATGTTAACGTGTACACATGCCTTTATTACTTACAACTCACTGTGTTGCCATGGAGAAATGGTAATACTTTGTGAATATATGTTAAACGTGTACACACACCTTTATGACTTACAGCACACTGTGTTGCCATGGGGAAATATATATATATTTCGTGAGTAAATTTAACGTGAACACATACCTTTATGACTTACAACTCACTGTGTTGCCATGGAGAAATGGTAATATTTTGTGAATAATTGTTTAACGTGTACACACACCTTGACCCTAATCCAAACCTCCAAGATAATCTGAAACTGCACCACTATCCCTATCCCTAACCAGAAACCCAAATACTAGCCCTCATCCTTGCCCTATCCCTAACCCCAAATACTATCCCTCACCCTCGCCCTATCCCTAACCATAAACCCAAATACTATCCCTCGCCTTATCCTTAACCATAAACCCAAATACTATCCCTTACCCTTGCCCTATCCCTAACCATAAACCCAAATACTATCCCTCACCCTCGCCCTATCCCTAACCATAAACCCAAATACTATCCCTCGCCTTATCCCTAACCATAAACCCAAATACTATCCCTTACCCTTTCCCTAACCATAAACCCAAATACTATCCCTTACCCTTGCCCTATCCCTAACCATAAACCCAAATACTATCCCTCACCCTATCCCTAACCATAAACCCAAATACTATCCCTCACCCTATCCCTAAACCGAGCAAACAACGAGGGGTAATTGACGATTTTCGGAAAAAAATACGGGAGAGCTCTTCGTGAAAATTATAATTGTTTACCTCGACTTACTCGGTCAAATACCATAGCAACAATGGCGTGGAAGAGTGAAGCGAAGCGAGTGAACGATTTGCAAACATTTTCAATGGAAAGAGGGGTTACAAACTGATCTAACTTGCAAAACGTCGAGAACTCACAAAAAAAAAAAAAAATTGAGATTGACCTAGATGGCTTGTTAGAGAAAAACGGAGTGTGTCTAGACCTAGATCTACTCAAACGCAGCATGTTCGGAAGGTGATTGTTACCATTTGGGGAGGCAATTGCTATCATACAGTCTTGACATCTGTAGGGTCCCCCTTACCACAAATGCTGCACAATAAGGGGTACCATTATAAACAATATGTTAACGGACAGACAGTTACCACATTCAGATTGCTATCATGCATTTTTGGAAAGGGGTGATTCTACAGATGTAACAAAAATACATGATAGCAATTGCTGTCTTTATGGTTACTAATGTCCCATATGCGCCTGTTTCAGGCCGCATGACGTTAAACGGACTTTCATTCATATATTTAGCTATTTTGGTATTTGGTACTTTATAATCATCACAGAGGAATTCGGGTTGTTCCCACCTGGAGAGCACGTCGCAGCCAGAGTCGCGCCACTTAAATTTTTGTGTGTGCATACGATTGATGAGGAAGGAAGGTGTGTGAGTGTGTGTTTATTTATTTATTTAAGAAAATTTATATAGCGCTTCACCTTTAAGCTCTAAGCGCTTTACAATTGCCCTAAAATTATTCATATTAAAAACAACCGCTTACATACCTCCACACTATCCTTCACATTCTTACCTCATCACATTAAATCCACTCACACATTCACACGCTACACACACACACACACACACACACACACACACACATACACATGCGCACACAAAGAAATGTGTACATATTAAACTAAATATAAATAAAATACATATACATAATAAAATAACAATTTACAATCAGATTACATTAATTAAAAAAAATAATCAATTTCCATAAACAAGTTACACATTCACAATGACCGCAACCTCCACCAAACCCGATTACGATACCAATTTTTAGAAATGATTGGCATCGTAATCAGCTTTGGTAGAGGGGCGTTAATTCGAAAGAGAGTTATCCCCCTTTGTTCAATCTCGTTATCCCCTCTCTCTTGGCCTCACTAGTTCATTATTTAAATAAACACAGTGATGTTGTCGTTCCCGTTTGATTTCTTACCTCGGCCATTGCGCTTTGAACAGAGCGGACTGCCCCCCAGCCAACGTCAGCATGAGTTTGAAATTGATGCCCCAGATCTTCGGAATAGTTGCCTTCTCTATGCGAGCCGTGGCCATGGCTCGTAACACAGCCCCTGCATTTAAAAAAACAAAACACAAAAAAAAAAAAATTATTTTAATAACCATACAACAAACCAGCAACTACAGGACAATTGTTAAGTGACGTTTGTTTATTCACAAGAGACAAAATCTCAAAATCTCCCGTGGGGGTGTGTTTGCACAAATATGTCCCCCCACCTTCTGGAAGTTCTGTGCTTGTATCTTCCTCTCATCTGTCACTCTCTTTGACTCTGCCTTTTCCCCCTTTGCTTACTGTCGTCTGCTATCTTTCTGCCTTTACCGGGTCCATTCTCCTGCCCTTTTGTCAAGAAGCCAATTTCGAAAAACATCCTTCCCCCTCCTGCATCCGAAGTCGGGACTTGCTGTGCCTACTAGCTGTTTCTTATTTAGGCGCAATACGGCAGCATGACGCATCTGCGCTCATAATCGACAGGAAATTGTCTGAGCGATACGAAGAAGAAGAGGATGAGACAGAAGAAGAAGACAAAACAAAAACTCCTGGCTATTTCGGTTAATGCATGCCTTTATCAACACATAGACAACCAAGATAACAGCAACTACTTGTGACCCGGGCACCACAAAATGAATCGCATTGTCCCTATTTTCCTTTGTCCCCTAGTGACAATTTTATGTGGAAGGTGGTCAAGTCATCAATTCTCAGATTTTGACTTAGTTTTGAATAACTGGTCTTTCTCTACCTCATACAGATGTATTGAAGTGTAAAAACAATCCTTTTTGCCTTATAAGTGTGTTTATATCAGAAACATCTGGGTTTTTTGTACACATTTAGAAATTTTCCGGTTGCCTTTTTTTCATTTCGCTGATTCCCTGAGCATACGATTTCAGATCTTCATAACTTTGCAACAAATAGTCCGATTTACAAACTTTTTGGTTTGTTGGAAAGCTTGTTTAATGCATAATAACAATTTGTTAATAACTCAAAAGTTACATCTGGGACATCACGACTCATTTTCTGGTGACGGGTCAATTTTTAGTAAAAGGAGCAACAAAAACAACCCATCAAGATCAAAATTTTAAATAAAAAAAAAACCCGATACTTTCCCCTCTACAGTCCCAATTCGTAAATGATACAACCAAGTTGAAAAGCAAAGCTCATGGCATGCATTTGTGAACACAGATCAGGGGGGGGGGGGGGGGGGGGGGGCGGGAGGGGGGGGGGGGTGGGGGGGGGGGTCTGGGGGAGGGGGGGGGGGGGGGGGGGGGGGGGGGGGGTAGGGGGGGTGGGGGGGGGGGGGGGGGGGGGGGGGGGGGTGGGGTGGGGGGGGGGGGGGGGGGGGGGGGGGGGGGGGGGGGGGGTTTGAAACAGGGGTGGGGGGGGGGGCGGGGGGGGGGGGGGGGGGGGGGGGGGGGGGGGGGGGGGGGGGGGGGGGGGGTGGGGGGGGGGGGGGGGAGGGGGGGGGTGGGGGGGTGGGTGGGGGGGGGGGAGGGGGGGGGGGGGGAAGAAAAGAGAACAAAAGTCACACAGGGGGGGGGGGGGGGGTTTTGGGGGGGACATTCATTACACAACACAGAGACAGCGTGGGAGAACCACGTTCATGGGGGGGGGGGGGGGTGGGGGGGGGGGGGGGGGAATGGGGGGGGGGGGGGTAAGGGGGGGGGCGGGGGGGGATTGAGGGGGGGGGGGGGGCCAGGGGGGGGGGGGGGGGAGGGGAAAGGGGGGAGGAGACGAATATAGGGGGGCAGGTGGGGGGTGGGTGGGTGGGGGGGGGGGGGGGGGGGGGGGGGGGGGGGGGGGGGGGGGGGGGGGGGGGGGGGGGGGGGGGGGGGGGGGGGGGGGGGGGGGGGGGGGGGGGGGGGGGGGGGTTGGGGGGGGGGGGGGGGGAAGAAAAGAGGAAGAAAGAAGAAAGAAAAAATGTTTGCGACAAAATACTAAACAACACAGAGAACACGTATCAGCATGAATACACTTGCAACAGTCGCAGAATGAACCCGTCAGTAAGACAGAGGATAGGCATATGACAGCAAGCAAAGCAAAGGGAAACGGCAGAAGCAAGAGAGAGACGAGTAGAGTCAGTTCACACGAACTTCCATGAAGATGGGGGAGGGTGGGTGGGGAAACTATCAACATACACCACCCCTCCAACCTCACCCCGTATCCCCCACTGGTGGGGACTTGTCCAAGTTGTGACTTCAGATCCTCATTGTGAATGCAGCGTGGACGATATCACAAACAATGAAGTCCGGCCAAAACACGTGAAGGTTTGGGCAATATGTTCCAAAGAACAAGCGCGAAATCGCATTAGTTTTTGTAACGCGGTATATATTTTTACCACTCAAATTCATGAGTTACCAGGCCTGGCTGTGCCATGAGCGTAACGATACGTAAACTAGCCCAAAATGTTATGACTGCGGGCAATTCGTAAACTTTTTATATCGTTTGGAAAGGCTGCAAAACTATGTATCGTACTTACATACTGATCAAAAGAAGCACCGCATAATCGCTCGTTAGATTTACTCTGTCTGTATCTAGCGTCTTACCCCTTGCCGTGGTGTAATCGCTATTTCTCCTCTTCATTTTGCTCTTTCCCCACCCTCCCTCCATTTCTTCTCGTCTCGTCCAAAGTATATTTTTTGACCTCTCTCTCTCTTATCTTCAAATCCTTTTCCCATCATCTCTTTTTTCAGGGTTCTCGTCTCTCTCTCATTCGTTTATTTATTAATTTATTTCCTATCTCTTCTTTTCTCTCATCCTTCTTTCCCGGCGCTCCATTCCATTTTTTCACTATCTCCCCTCTCTCCTCTCTGTTTTATTTTTTCAGTGTCTCTGTTTGGTCGATTTTTTTTTTTTTATCACTCATCTATTCTTTTCCTTCCAACTCCATCCCTCTTCCTCTTATATTTTACATTATTTCCATATTATTTATATATATCATTATTACATTATTTTCTGTGTGACATTTTTTTTTAATTTATTCCCATATTTAGTTGTATGGCGCGTTTGATAGTTATTCTTTTTGTCTCCAGTTTTTTTTTTATTGTTTATCGTAATTTTTCCTTCATTGTTTTCTTTTTTTTATTAATTTTTTTTTATTTTTTTTTTTTTTTCATTTTTTTTTTTTTTTTTTTTTTTTGTTTTTTTATGATAACGATTATTTTTTTATTTCTTTTTTTTTTTTTTTATACTCCCTATTTTTTTTCATTACCTTTAACCCTTTTTTCTTCCTCCTTTTTTTAATTTTATTTCTGCATTCCTTTTTTTTTTTTTTTTTAATTTTTATTTTAATTTTTTTTTATTTTATAAAAGCTGTTTTATTTTATTATTCTATATGTTTATTAACGGTTTTTTTGATTTTGTGTTGATTATTTGACAATTTTTTCTTCAGTTAATCCTTTTTTCTTAATGTTTTTTTTTAATATAGTTTTTTTTTTTTATTTATTTTTATTTTTTGCTTTTTTTTTTTTTAATTATTTTTTTTATTTTTTTTTTTTTTATATTTATTTTTTTATTTTTTTTTTTTTTTATTTATTTTTTCTTTTTTTTTTGTTTTTTTTTTTTTTTATTATTATTTTTTTTTATTTTATTACGATTATTATATTTAAAAATCATACATTTTTCTTTAGATTTAATTTAATTTTTATTTTTTTTTTTTTTTTGATTTTGTGTTTCAACATTTTTACGATTTTTTTTTATTTATATTTTTTTGATTTAATTTTCCATCAGTACAATTATAGTTTTATATTTTTTTTTCTTTTTATTTGTTTTTATATATTTTTTTATTTTTTATTTTCTCTTGTTATTTTTTCAAGTCTTTTTCCAATTTTTTTTTTTTTTTTTTTATTATTGCAGGGTATACATATCTTTATATTATTATATTTTTTATTTTCTTATTATTTTTATGTACTTATCTTATACTTTTTTTTATTTTTTTACATTTTATTTTTTTTATGGCTTATATTTTATTTTATTTATTATTTAATTTATACTGATTTAACTTATTATTTTAATTATTTTTTAAATGGATTGATTTTATTTCAATGATGCGTTTATTTTTTAAGTTATATTAATTAGTATTTAATGTATTATATTAGTAGCTGTGATGGATTTATTTTATTCCTTCATTGATTATTATTGGATTTATTATTTTATATTATATTTTATTTTTTTTTTTTTATATCTTATTTGGATATTTAGTTTTTTTTTATTTTATGTGTCCGTTGTGGACGGATTTGTATATATGGAGGGATGGCTTTTTTATTTTTTTTTTATTTATTTATTATTTTTATGGGTTTTATTCATTTTTTTATTATTTATAGTTTAGTGTTTTTTCTTTGGTTTATTCTAAATTTATTTTATTTGGTTATTTTCTGTGGGATAGATGGCGCATGGATTGTTATGGGTTTGTTTATTATTTTTTTTTTATTATGGTTCCTTTTTTATTTTTTTTGTTTTTTTTGTTTTTATTTACAATTTGTGTTTTATTTTTTTTAACTTTAAATTTATTAATATATTTTTTTTTTTTTCTTTTTGTTTTTTTTTTAATATTTTTTTATTTTTAAATTAATTTTTTTTTTTTTATTTTTTTATTTATTGCTTCTGTTTATTTTTGATTTTTTATAATTTTTTATTTATATATTTTTTTATATATTTTTCAATATTTGTTATAAATATTCTTTTTATTCTATATTATATAGTTATATTTTCGAATTTTTTATTCTCACTTTTGCTAATCAGTGAATTTCTTTATTTTCTGTACTGACTATTATGTGATTAACTTTTTTTTTTAATTTTTTTATATATATATTTGCATTTGATAATATACAATTAATTTATTTTTTTTCATTTCTTTTTATCTGAATTGTATTTATGTTATACGAACTTATCATTGTTTTGCATACGTGTTATTTATTTACATTTTCCTTGTAAACTGGGACTGATTTCCATTTACACCCCGTTTCTTTGAAATTTTTTATAATATTATCTGATTTTATATTATTTTTACCCTTCTTATTTTCGTGTTTTTGTCAGTTTGTTTGTTTGTTTTTTTGTTTATTTAAAATTAAAAATTAACCATGCCAAAAAATTAAAAACTTTTTTTTTTTAAGATAAGCTTTTTAATGACGCGGTTTATTTCATTACGGCACCATTTTTTATTTTTAAATATATTCATTTATTATTTTTTTATTTTATTGCTCGTTTATCCTCTATCTAATGAATTTTTTTTAAAGGTTAAGACTGCTGCCAAATTAATACCCCCCTACATTTCTGGTTTAATTTTATTTTTTTATTTTTGCCTTTCTTAGTTATTACCATACAAAGCTGTATTTTAGGAACATATATCAGCTAATATCTCATTTCTTTTTGAATACTTAAACCAAAACCTAACCCCACTAGCTTCCTAACCTAGACCCTGAAACCCCCCACTAAATGTAACGTGCAGTACACAGCTCGATTTGAAGTCCATACAGTTGTGGTTCGTGCTCTTGCGTTACGTGTCGTCTCTCAACTTAGGGTGCTTGATAGGTTAGTTGCAAGTGTTAGGTTTAGGGCTAGGGTGTAGGGATAGGGTTACGTATATTGACAAAAAGGTTTATTAACTAAAAAAGGTTTTTAAAATACAGCTTTATGTATGTGTAAGAATTTTGTCTTATGTATGTGAGACTTGGTATTTGGTATATTCTAGTCACAGACACTTATCTCTGCTAAATTCGGGCTGCTCTCCCCCGGAGAGAACGTCGCCGCAAGTGCAGCGCCTACCAATTTTTTTGTTTTTGTTTTGTTTTTTGGGGGCACTTGGGGTTGTGGGCGAGGCAGACTCACTTGTTGTGGGTTTTTTGTGTTTTTTTGGGGGGCACAGGGTGAGGAGGGGGTGTGGGCACACTTGGAAAACCTAGCTATCAATTTGGCCATACCAGGCAGCGGGATTTATCCCTGCTCTTACCGACTTTCAACTGCCGTGGGATTTTTACGTGCGTAAAAAAAAAAAGCGCACGGGTCAGACTAGCTTTAAGTCCCCATCCGAAAGGACTGGACGTTCAGGGGGATGGTATTCGACTTCCCTAGTCAAACTAAACTAGAAAGAAAGGGCGAGGAGGCCGGGATTCGAACCCGGATCACTCAAACGCTGCAGTCACGCATTACATTTGGCAGGCGAAACGTCTTAACCACTCTTGCCAGCACCTTTCTCCCTTGTTTGTGACTGGTTCAGGAACTAGCAGTGAGACAGTGTACGCGTGCTGTTACAAAATAAAAAATAAATACACTTAAAAACAACAAACTTTTGTTCACATTCACTCGTCTATAAAACATAAACTGTTGGCACACGGTACCATAGCCGATGAGGTTTAACCCGACGGCGTGGTTACTGCTCACTACGTATCTTGTGTTTATTACAACAAATCGGGGACTTTACTGGTATGTGTCCGCACTGCCTCCGTGCATTGCACCTCTAGTATCGTTCCCATCATATTAGACTATAAACCAATGTTTCCATATACTGTTGTTGCTTCACCAGTACCAGACCTTTACATGAGATACGTACTGACAATCCATCACACGTCCTATTCCATTCATTAAAACAAATAAAAATGAAACGACATCCACTGACCACGTCAGACGAGATGTTGGCCCATGTCCCACAGTGCACTTGAAAAGTCGTCCAAGGCAGAAAGAGGAAGAAAAGACGTTCTCATCACATAATCATCGCTCCGTCGTCGTCGGTCGTTCGTCGTCCGTCGTCGTCGTCGTCGCGGCCCCGCGTTTGGCTTGGAGCGGATTGGTAGGGTTAAAGGACGCCAAGGCAGAATGTGACCGCTTCAAAGAGGTCGCTGGGACTGCCGTTCTGTATGGCTTTGCTGGTCCAAGGGTCAAGTGTGCCGAAATGCTGTCGCGTAAGTATTAACCCTTTCCACACGCCAATGCTTGCATGCATCGCACCACTATGGTTAAAACCCTTTCGTTGCCACTGTCGCCTCTTGGCACCACATAGATTCAACACCCATGTCGCTAAAATGCAACGAATCAGGGTCTGGTATCCAGTGACCTTAATATGTTCTCAATGTTGGGAGGTAAGGATAGGCCCTATTTCATGCACGTCACAGAGGAATCCCCCAATATTGCAGACAAAATCTTTTCCCTCATTTCTTACCTGTTTTCAAGGTAAGTTTTATGGAAAGTTTTGGCTAAAAATGGCTGGCATTGAAAGGGTTAACACCCACGTCACTGAAAGGCATTAAACATCGGGGTGTTAAATCGGGGCCTGTTATCCAAAGACCATAATTATTCTCTTAATTTTGGGAGGTACGGATAGGCCGAATGTCACAGTGTCATTCCCAATGTTGCAGATTTTTTTCTTCAGTTAAGTTTAATAGTATTTTTTTGCCTGCTGAAAAATGGCTGGCGGCGAAAGGGTTAATTTTCTAGTGATTTTGTAAAGCGCATAGAGGTTAAAGGTATACGCCATAGAAATCTTCTTAATGAATAATAAATAATGTTTGTTGTTGTTGTTGTTGTTGTTGTTGGGTGGTGGTGGTGGTGGTGGTGGGTGGTGGTGGTGACGTTTTCGTAGCTTAAAGACTCCAGGGATCATCATCCCAGCAGGCCGAAGCACTTGAACACTATGGGTACACATGCACCAGCTAAGGGATGAGAACATTACGTGTGTGTGTGACCGTTTTTTTGATTACCCCGCCACATGTGGCAGCCACACTCCGACTTCGGAGGATTTTAGACTGACGATGTTATGCAATAGGAGCTTGCCATGCCTTAAGACAATCAATCCCCGCACAGCCATGCAGAGCATAACAACATTTCGATGTAGCCTTGGTGTTCTAGCTTATGTCAACTGGTCTGACACAGCCTCGTGCCAAGGCGAATAATAAACAATAGAACAGGAAAAGCCTTCAGGCTCACTGGGGGGGGGGGGGGTGTGCAAAAATAATGACCTTGAAATCGAAGGTCGTAAACATGAGGGGGTGTTTAAAGTACAAATGAAACTATCGTTAATGGATACAAACTAAAAAAAAAAAGTGCCTTTGCCGAGAATTGAACCCGGACCCATTGGCATGACAGACAGACACTCTACCAATCAGCTATCAAGGCTTTCAGTGTTGATGAGTTTCTTAACTCATGTTGCTTGTTGAATACTCTCTAACCCACTAATCCAAAATGTTATCTGTTTACAGTGTTGTTTTAAATTATTTAATCATTCCAGTCATTATTGTTTGAAAGCTTGCATAAACATATATATATGTGTATGCAAAGTTTGAACAACGTACGCCTTCTATTTCCCGAGAAAATGACAATGTTAAAATTTGGAGATTGGACCACGGACGCAACCACACACACACACACACACACACACACACACACACACACACACACACACACACACACACACACACACACACACACACACACACACACACACACACGACAAAACAACTATCATACTATAGTAGTAGTAGTAGTAGTAGTAGTAGTAATAGTAGTAGTAGTAGTAGTAGTAGTAGTAGTAGTAGTAGTGTAGTAGTAGTAGTAGTAGTAGTAGTATGTATAATAATAATACTAATAATAATTGGCACTTATATAGCGCACATATCTAGAAAATTCTATTCATGGCGCTTTACAAAGAAATAAAACTATAAAACATTCACAAACACACACTTCACACACATTCACACACACACACACACCACACACACACACACACACACACACACACACACACACACACACACACACACACACACCCACACACACACACACAAAGAAAGACTATGAAGGGGAGAGGGTGGGAAGGGGGGTGACGCGGGGGGGAGGGGGGGGCGTGTCACACACACATACACGCTGCATGCACACACACATACACACACACACGACGCAGTAGTAGTAATTATGGCTGGAGAAGTGGGCCTCGCGGCCCTTTTACGCCCTTTCGCGTTTGTGACTTTGATTTGTTTTCAAGGTGGCTTGCTTTCTGCAGCTAAACCAAAGACTGTACAGGGGAAGATAAACATCCGGCCTCTTTTCCCTAAATGAGTAGTGAGGACACAGAAACACTGGTAATGTCCCTTTGAAACGGTGACACATTTTACACATCGATAGGCCAGTTGAATTCTCCGTTCAAGTTCCAGTCCAGAGTTTTGGGATAGCCTCCACTGTGAATAGTGTACAAGTCCCGCACTAACGATAACTCTATCAGCCCGGTTCGCCGAGCTTTTAAGTAGTCCAACTTACCCATTTAGAATATCTTTGGCCAAACTATACAAAACATTAACAAAAACATGGAATTGACTTTTTCTTCTTTTTTTTTTCTTCATCGAAAGTAGTATATACAAATTTGACATCATTGATTGTGTCTTTGTCCAGAAGATTTTAGAAATAATTATAGGCTCACTCGTGAGCCCCAAATCACTTACCAGCATAACCACATAGCACACAGCTGCTACCAACAGGGCTATCAACAGACGACGTAGCTTCCTCCCCATCCTTACTTTGATGCTTGCTGACAACTGTAAAGAAAAAAAAAGGATTTTGTGTTTCGTTTTGTCCTTTGTTCACACTTCGGTGAAGCAAAGGAGTATAAGTTTTGTTGCTGCTGCTGATAACTGTATAGTAACAGACTACGAAAAGACAACCAAAAAAAAGGATTTTTTGTATTTCGTGTTGTCCTCTGCTCACACTTCAGTGAAGCAAAGGAGTATAAGTTTGTTGCGTGTTTTTGTGTGTGCTTTTTTCATATATATTTTAGCACGTATACATGTGCATAAAACAAGCAACGTACTCATGTGTCCTTCCCCACTTATTCATAGCACACAATCAATACTTGATAGGGGAGATTTAAAAAAACAATTGTCCCATCTTCTGGGCTGTGCTCCCATGCCGCTCATTCCGGGTTCCAACACACAGCCACACACTGGTTTTTGTCAGGTCACAGAATCCAAAGTCAACAGTTCAAGGAGAGTGAATCTATGTTAGGCCATCGGGAGGCAACCGACCGAGGAGACACTTCTCTGCTGCTGAGTCACTATGGTGGAGTTCAGTGGAACCTGTACGCATCACACCACCTACTAAGCCCCCTACTGACGACACTATTCTTTTAGTCGCGGAGTCAGCGTGTGTGAGGTCCTCCTCAGATGGCGCCACCACCACTGTCCACCGATAGCTCCCCAAAACATACTGATCCCCATATGACTTTGACCTGAACTCACCAAGGGCATAGACTGGATTTCAGCAATCTGTCAGTGAGGTCACCATGAGAGAAGGGTATTCAAGGCCACAGAATTTGAGACTTTTTTTCTTCTTTTTGATGATTGATGGAAATGAGACGGATTTTGCCCTGGGGGGGGGGGCCGTGCAGGCTATGGAGTTCCGTATCTGTTTGAGACTGCATGACAGGGCTGTATTCTATGCGTCCTTTCATAATGATATCCCGGCATTAAACAAGCCAGAGAACTACAGACATCTGTAGTATTGATCATGAAATTAGAGCAACTTTCTCAGAAACGCATTCCGTTAAGCGGATGAAACTCGACTGTGGCTTCAGTCTTCCCATTGAGCCCATAGCACACTCGCTTTGGGTAGGAGTCGGCCCAGGACCGAAAACAAACCTCGCATCGGATGGGATTCGAACCCGTGACCTCCCAGCTAGTAGACCGCGATTTTACCACGCCAGCTGGTTGATAGGGAGACTTATTGATATGGTACCTGCCATGCAATTCGTACCACCTAGTTTCCTAGCAAACGGTAGAAGATTGAGGGTTAATATTTGTGTGTGAAGTTTGGACAGGGGAAGGGAAGTATTTTTTTTATCACAACCAAAATGCAACAAAGCGTAAAACCCTTTGCAAGGCAAACGAAATATCATTTTGGCAGCAATTTGATGTTATTTTGGGTAATATTTTTGTGTGTTTTTCAATCCACCACTACAAAGATTAAAAAACTGCAAACGCCACTTTAAAAAATGTTTAAGGTCTTAGGGTCAATGTTGTCTATTTTGTAAATTAAAATATTCAAAGTAAAAATAATTGGGCCATACGAAGTCATATAATTCGTACCACTATCACGCAATTCGTACATTCCACATGAAGGCATCCAGAAGCCTGTTTCATGTGTCATCGGCACTTTTGATGAGAAAAAGAGCATAAGAGTTATTTTGACGTCTCTCGGAGACTAACCCGAACATTTAGAAGAAAGAATGACCTATTCCTAATTTTTTTTAACCCTTTCATCGCACTGTCGCTTTCTTGGCGC
>CM065690.1:4783595-4805242 GCA_017654935.2 Phymorhynchus buccinoides
TTGTGGTTGTTGTTCTTCTTCTTCTTCTTCCTCTTCTTTTTTTCTTTCTTCTCTTCTTCTTCTTCTTCTTCTTCTTCTACTACTAACTACTACTACGACTACTACTACTACTACTACGCCTACTACTACTAGTACTACTACTACTACTACTACACTAGCGACCAGAAGTTAAGGCCCAGAAAGACAATCATCTCCGAAAAATCACGAACTCAATAAAACGCACCCAGCTCATAACAAAACTGAATTTTTTCTTTTAACATTAAGTTCATTCCAAAATTTCATTAATCAGAACGAGTTCAGTCAACGAAATGCCCCTTTCAACAACTTCCCTCTCCTCTTGAAAAATCACACTCAGAATCAATGCACTTTGGAACAGTCCAGCACACATTACTGAATTTTGGCGTGCGGATGCCTTCCTCTCATGGTGGCACACATCCATCACACAAAATTGGAAGCGGTTCGGGAGATATCCTTGGGACAGACAGAAAACCCACACACAAAAACCCACATTACTTACTGTTCCAAAGTGACAGAGCGCCTTATCTGGCTTGTCTGTTCTTTTCCTGACAGCGCCTTATCTGCCTTGTCTGTTCTTTTCGTGACAGCGCCTTATTTGCCTGTCTGTTCTTTTCGTGACATATCCTTATGTGCTTTGTCTGTTCTTTTCGTGACAGCGCCTTATTTGCCTGTCTGTTCTTTTCGTGACATATCCTTATCTGCCTTGTCTGTTCTTTTTTGTGACAGCGCCTTGTCTTTTCTTTTCGTGACATATCCTTATCTGTTCTTTTCATGACATATCCTTATCTGCCTTGTCTGTTCTTTTTTGTGACAGCGCCTTGTCTTTTCTTTCCGTGACATATCCTTATCTGTTCTTTTCATGACATATCCTTATCTGCCTTGTCTGTTCTTTTTTGTGACAGCGCCTTGTCTTTTCTTTCCGTGACATATCCTTATCTGTTCTTTTCATGACATATCCTTATCTGCCTTGTCTGTTCTTTTTTGTGACAGCGCCTTGTCTTTTCTTTTCGTGACATATCCTTATCAGTTCTTTTCGTGACATATCCTTATCTGCCTTCTTATCTCTGTTCTTTTCATGATAATACCTTCTGGCTTTCATCCCACATGCGATTTATGTTTATTTCGCAGCCATTTTGGGATCTGAAAAATGGTCGAGAATCGGGTAAAGGTAAAGATGTGCCACCCCCATGCATTTCTCGGTTAATTCGATTTTTCCGTTTGTGCCTGTTCTTACCATAAATAAAGCTGTATTTATAGGAACGATTTGTCAGCTAAAAACCTTTTTGGAATACTAAACCCTAGCCCTAAACCGAACCCTACCCCCCCACTGTGTACTGCAGTACACCTCGATTTGTTACAGTTGTGGTTTGTTGTGTGTTTCCCGTCTTATAGGGTGGGGGGTAGGGTTAGGTTTAGTGTTAGGGTTAGGGTTAGGGTTTAGGGAAAGGGTTAGTATAGCAAAAAAATGTTCCTTTAGCTATTTTTTCACCCATACAATACAGCGTTATGTATGGTCAGAAAGGCAAAAACTAGCTAGCACTCAGGGCTTAAATGGTCTCAATAAAAATGGTCAAGAATCGGTATTTTATTTTCGTTTTCGGTTGACACTTCATTGACATGAAATTGTCCACAGTTGTTAATGAATAGTTCAAGGGCTGGAACCAGAACCACAGTTTATTGGGTAGAGCTGGTAGAAACGGATCAATGTGAACATTTTGTTACACGCCCTGGATTCTTTTCCTCATGGCCTGAAAAAACGGTGGCCCCCCGAGGTGCTGCATGCGTAACTCGCAGTCTTCTACAGTCATGCGGAATCTGTCGCTGAACGCAGTACCTTCCACCATCAGCTCCAGCTTCTTCCCGGAGGGCCCCGCTGCGGTGATGTTCTGACAGAAGGAATCCACCTGGGTCCTCATCGCCTTGAACACCCTCACCTCCTCAGCGAACGAGTCGTCTTGCGCCTGGAGCTTTCGGTAGAACTCTGCACGGAAATGCCTGTACATCACGTAGTCATAGCGGAGGCGCTTGTCCATGTCCCGTTTCAGCTCCTCCGTGAAGTTGTAAGCCGGGCGTGGCTCGCCCACGTGGAACTTGGTGTAGATCATCTCCGGCAGTTTCCAGGAGAGCATCCTCTTAAGGAGGACCATGGACTCATCAAAGGCTTCAGTGAGCATCACCAGGTGGAAGACCCTGCTCAGGTTCTGGAGGACTGTGGGCAGATACTGAGGGTCTTCCAGTTTCGCGAAGTCCAGGCCGAACTGCCAGGGGTATCTACTATGCAGCCTGGTTTTCAACTGTTTAACTGAGCTGAAGCGTTCCGGGTCAGATAAGAAGGCCAGGAGAGGGTCAGTGGCCTGAAACACTAGACACATTGGAATGCTTGGTTTGCAGAAAAGGGAATCTTTCGAATTACCATCGACCCCAGCACCCAGAGTTTCCTTAGTCCTCTAAAGACTGAGCAACAGGACTATGCGATCTACCTCATTATGATTCGATCAAGGTCCTGACTGGGTTCGACTGAGTCAGACTGATCGAGCAGGGTGGTATGCAAATTTGGTGAAACGTCACGACCTGCTGATCGAGTCACATGGGGCACAGCACATAGTTTGTCGCCGGCTTAAGAGCAATTGCCTGTTGTGTCACGCGCCAGGTGACAGCCATTTTTAAATAATTATAAATATTATAATCTTCTTTTTCTTTCTTTCTCTAGCTGCGTTTTGAGTAGCGTGTTTCAAGTGTATATATTAAAAGGAAAAAATAAAGGAAATAATAAAACAATCAAACCCTTTCGTTGCTTCCTCAGTTTCTCGCACGCTGCATGCAGAGGGTCAACTTTATTACGACAACACAGTTCATTTTCTCTTTTCTTTGTCTTGTGTTTGGGAGGAGAGAAATCTAGTTTAGTTTTGAGTTCGGACTGTCAGAGGGCGGGTACAACTTTTTGACAGGGTGCAGGCAGTCTCAACTGTGAACCGGTTTCATTGCAATCTGGGAGGATCGATTCCCAGGGACCTTGGGGCCTGGGCTGAACTTTTCAGTTTAGTTTTATCATCCTCATTACGACGGCGACAACGACTTAATCCCTCACCCCCTCATTACTGAGAGACTGAAGACAGGGAAGACAACGAGAAGCGAGTTGAAGACCAAGAAGGAGAAAGCCACCGCGTCCTTTGAAGGATCTTTCTCAGAGCCAGGCTGCCGTGGACAGGGGCCTGCCTGTGAAAGGAGAAGAAGAGCGAGTGTGGGAGAAGACCAGGAGAGCCTCGGGAGGAGGGCAGGACGACGGTAGTGAACGCCTGGGAGAGGGGCGAGGAGGGTCTGGCTGCCTGGAGGGAACCTGGAGCCGAGTCCCAGCTGCCGTCGTCCACTGGTTTCGTTTTCCCGTCAACCACCAGCGTGATGGTATGAATCGTTTATCCGAGCCTTCGTAGTATTGATTTCTGAAGATTGTTTCATAACCTCCGTTTATAAGTCGTGTGGGCAATATTAACATTCCTTCCCCTCACAACACTATCTGAACCAACTTAGACGGAAAAAGTGCTGTCTCTATAGGGGATTTGAAGAATGAAAATATCACTTTTTTCCGTACAAACAATTCACCAATATTTTATTTCCCGGATAGTACACTTGACACTTGGAGCTCAAGTGAAGTTATAGTGCGCTTGCACTACAAATGCACTTGTCGCAAGTGAAGTTATAGTGCTCGTGCACTACAACTGCACTTGTACCGCTTTGGGTTGAGGGGAAGAAATGTTAATATTTCCGTTGTGTGTAGGCCTATTTATTTATAATGTAATGTAGTTTACAATAATCATAATTATTCCTTTTCAGCGCTCTCCCTCCTCTGTCTTTCCTTCCGTTTTGGGCCGGCCACAGGGCTAAGGGAATCTGTGCGGTTTTGTTTGTCTATGTGTAATATGTGTTGGAGTGCGTGCATGCGTGTTGACATTCATCATTTCATGCTTTATTGTTCGTATGATGTAATAGTTCATAATAATAATATGGGAAACTTATATTTGATTATGAAGGGGTTTGCTTTCGTGTCTACGGTTTGTGTGTGTGTGCGTGCGTGCACGTGGTGTGTGTGTGTGTGCGTGCGTGCGCGCGCATGCACGTAAATTGAATCATAATGATTTAATGCTTTGAGTATGGAATAGTAATATATCAGGAAGGATTCAAGGCTCTTGAGTGAAATGTAAACTTTTCATGTAAAGAAGAATTGGGTCCAGGACAATTCGCCCCCGGACAATTCGCCCCGTGGACAATTTGCCCCCGGATAATTCGCCCCCAAGGACAATTCGCCCCCGGACAATTCGCCCCGAGGACAATTTGCCCCCGGATAATTCGCCCCCCTTGCACCTTGCACACACACCTATACCCATATTAACACGCAAGACAAACACAAGGCACATTCCAACTGCCTAACGTTTTCTTGCGCACGCACACTCACACACCACACTAACGCATGCACGCACGCACGCACGCACGCACGTACGCACGCACGCACTCACACATGAACAAACACAACTCATATAAGATTTTTTAAAAACATAAGCAAAAAGCCCACAATTATTTTTTGTCTATAGATTTATTCAAACATCACATTATTCATATTCACACATGCTCACACAAAAAACACATAAAAAGGTCAACTCTTCTCCTCTCGAAGGGCCTTCCCCATTGCGGGAGAAGACTGCCCCCCGACCGGAGTACGACGGGTGACCACGAAAGTACCCGCGGGGACACGCCCCCAACACCAATCCTTGGGGGTAGGGACTAAAAGAAAAATGTTCCTCTCGGGTAAGGTTGAAGATTTAGAATTGGGAGTACTGGGACGGATCAGAAAGTGGGGAAAGGTGTTGGGCACGGGCCCAAGAAAATGAAGTCAGCGGACACCTGAAAAGGACACATTGTAGCCTATCCCACGCAGATACGCTATGCAGTCTGGGGTCTGGCCATCGAACCGTTTCACCAGCGTCCTCACTCGCTTGTCGGTGTCCATGTAGTTCTTGCGCTGGCGTTGAATGTCTTGTCCTGCCCCAACTTGTGTTCTTTTTATTCTGGAAACATTTTCCTCCTTTTTCAGTGTCTCAAGAAATGTCCAGATGGTTGGATGGTGTGTGTGCGTGTGTGTGCGTGCGTGCGTGCGTGCGTGCGTGCGTGCGTGTGTGTGTGTGTGACAGAAAGACAGAAACTGAGGCAGAGAGAGGAAGAGAAATAGTTTAACTCACCTGAAGTCTTTTGTAACTATTCACGATTTGTTTTCTGTTTGCTTCATGTGAGTGTGAAAGATAGAGTGATGAAAAAGAGAGACAGAGAGAGAGACAGAGGGAGGGGGGAGAGAGTGAGAGAAAGAGGGGTGAGAGAGAAAGAAGAGAGAGAGAGAGAGAGAGAGACACACAAAGAGTTGTGTGTTTTGTGAGAGGAAGAGAGAGAGGAGAGAGAGAGAGAGAGAGAGAGAGAGAGAGAGAGAGAGAGAGAGAAAGAGAAGGAGACAGAGAGAGGAGATGAGATGAGAGAGAGAGAGAGAGAGAGAGAACGAGAGAGAGAGAGAGAAAGGAAAGGGAGAGAGATAGTTTAACTCACCTGAAGTCCTTGCATCGAGCTTTGCAAACAGGCCTTTTGATGCAGTGCCAAGCAATGGCTGCATCCGCTAGGTCCTTCTGTTTGTGGTAAGTGAAAGCATCCATGAATAACTTTCTATGTCCTTTTTCTGTCCAACGAAACTCCATGGTTGACTTCTTTCTTTGACTGCACTGTACTTAGCTTTTCATTTGATTTAAATAGATTTGTTTGATCTGAATCTGTACTCACTACACACACGTTTCTGATTCTGTAGTCACTATAAACACATTTCTGATTCTGTACTCATATTTCATTCAGATACTGCATGTTCGTTTGTTTATCTATCTGTCTGTATGTGTCTCTCACTGATAGTCAGTATATTAGATGCATAATGGGGGCGAATTGTCCGGGGGGCGAATTGTCCGGGGGGAGTTGTCCGGGGGCGAATTGTCATCGAGGGCAACATGTCCAGGGGCGAATTGTCCGTGGCCAATTGTCCTCGAGGGCGAATTGTCCGGGGGCGAATTGTTCTGCTCCCAGAAGAATTAACTGTTAGGCTGGCACTTTGTTTGGGGAAGTAATTGTAGTGTAGTTGTCGCCCCTTAGTTTCTCACCACCCCTCATCAACTTTAACCCCCCACATGTGATTTGGAGAGACACTCATAAGGGTGTATATGCTTTCAGCGTTGATTTGGGTCCTTACGTGGACTTTGGACGTGTGGACCTGTCCTTGTGGAGGGAGCCGGACCGGGTCCTGGTTCGAGCTCTGGAGACTGAGCAGAGTGGTGTCCTAGCCTCGTCTGGACCTCTGCTGGTTTTCCTTTGTCCTTGGGGGGACGGCCAAGGATCATCATCTTCATCCTTCGTGTGCATCGTGGACAATGGAGAGGTTTTGTGAGCCTGTGTCTGTGGGGGTTGTGGGGGTGGTTGAGCGTGGACTGATTGATGGTGCGACTAGTTCTTCGGGCCTTTGAGAACGAACTATCTGTGTGCAGTAATTGTGAGTTTATGTAGTTGTGGCATCAGTCCTTCATTGAGTCCTTTTTGTTCCCTCCTTCTTCCCCAGGTGACCCTGTAGGTTTTGTGTATTAAGATTGGTTGGGAAGGGAGGGTATTGTTTATAAATCTCTGGGGCTCGTCATCATCATTCTATGTTCTTCTGTCTAAATAGCTTGGCCCGTTCTTGTCCTCACCCCACTCATTTCATTCTCTAAGATTTGTATATATTTGTTTATGTGTGTATGCATGTGGAATAAATGTTTGTGTTGTAATTGTACTTCTTTGCCTGGACTGGTGTGTGCGAGGGGCGCGCTTGTGGACTTTGGTGTTCTTTCTTTATAACCTGTCCACTCTCGGGATGGATCCTCAGGGATGGATCCTGTGAGCGTGACACTGTGAGGACGTACAAATATCCACTACTTCGGCTTCAACTTCTAACTGCAAGTGGCTCTCATAGGAGTTTTGGACCTTGACAGTGAGGAACTCAAGCAGCGTAAATCGTTTTAACACGATTCCAGAGCAGCATGGGACTACTTTTTAATTGAATTGTTTTTAGCATTATGTAGGGGGAGAATCGCTGAATCGTACCTGTCGTGATATTTGTACCACCTGCTTTCCTGTCAAATGATAGAAGGTATTGAGGAGGGGGGTGAGGGGTCAATATTTGTGTGTAAAGTTTGGGCAGGGGAAGAGAAGTAGGCCTATTTTATTAATAACCAAAATGCGACAAAGTAGAATACCCTTTGCGAGGCGAATGCTATTTCATTTTGGCAACATTTGATGCTATTTTTGGTCATTTTTTGTTTTCTTATTCAATGCATCACTGCAAAGATTAAAACTTAGAATTCTACTAACAAAAAAATCTGTCAAGCCTGAGGGTCAGTGTTGCCCATTTTCTAAATTGAGCCTGTTTTATGTGACATCAAACTTTTGATGAGAAAATGACATAAGAATTATTCTGACTTCACAAAGACTAAGTGGCACATTTAGAAGAAACAATGACCCGTAGTTTTAAAGCAAGTCAAGCGCATCCAACCATCGAATCCCTGCCATAAAACTCCTGGTACGATAGCAGTAACTAGGTGATACCAATTACATAACAGGTCTTCAAATTCATATCTTTCAAAGGGAAACAACATGTTCGTGCTGTTCAGCCAAATGTGTCCACTTTATCTGTATCATCATACTTATAGTCCTCTACCAGCAGTATCCAATGTCTGCAAGTGTTATAGCTTTCGGATCCTCTGCTCTTGAGATAAAGATATCTATCCGTAGGTGGTACGAAATCAGTACGTCTCCTATAGAGAGCACAGTCATGCTGCTTGCTCCAACTACACCCCCCACCCCCACACACACACACACAACACCACACACACACACACACACACACACACACAACACAACCCCCCCCCCCCACACACACACACACACAAACACACACACCACACACACACACACACGCACGCACACACACACACACAACACACACACACCACAACAACAATGCACGCGCGTCACGCACGCACACACACACACACGCACAACGCACACACGCACGACACACGCGCACACAGCGCACACACACACACACACACACACACACACACACAAACGCACACACACACACACACACACACAACACACAACACACACACTTACCAGGAATTAATTTTGCAACTCGCAGTAGTAAAAGCTGGAAATGAAGCGCTGCAGAGGCTCCCGAACGATGCTGATGAGAATGGAGTCTCGTGGAAGGAAGAGCTTGAGGCAGCTCTCATTGAACGGCACGTGGTTGGTGATCATGTCGTAGTGACCCAGCGCACGAGGGGGGCGGGGTAAGTAGTGACTCCAGTCGTACTTATTTCCCTGAACCCATTTAGGGCCATTGGGATTGGGCACGGTCAGGTTGTGTACCAAGGCGTAAAGGTTGAGGATGGTGGTCAGAGTTGAAGACCCCGTCTTGTGTGTCTGGGAAAGAGACAGTCAGTTCAGCTTAACAAAAAAACTTTATTGTCCTTTTTTAAGAAAAAAGTTTAAAATGGAAAATGTTCTTTTGCAACACGTGCAGCAGATTATAATACATATACATTAAATCAAACTAAATGCGTTAAATCAAATATTTAAAACACACACACACCTACACACTTACAATTTCAATTTCAATTTTCAATTTCAGTTTAATAATAATCCTTTGACCCCTCTTGGGGGCATGGAGGATAAACAGAATATAAAACAAGTGGCAACAAGCAAAAAATAAACACTCATCAAACAAACTAAGCTCCAGTCTATTGTTCAATCTGTCTCAGTTATGCCAAAACAAATGAAGGACGTTTCGATGGCTGCTTTTTTCTTTCTTGTTTTCTGATTGGTTGATATTTAAGTTAAGGGGGCGCAATTTCTGCTAATGCTTTAAACACACACACACACACACACACACACAACACACACACACACGCAACGCAACGCAACGCAACGCAACGCAACGCAGTTATTTCATATAAGGCGATTTCCTTCTAAAGCAAGTTATTTGTCAGCAGATTATTCTTGGTTTAAATAACAGGATGAACAAAAGTTTTGTTTAGCTTATTCCTTTATCGTCATTAAAGATCATTTTTTGACTTGACTTTGACACACACACACAACACACACACACACACACACACACACACACACACACACACACACACACACACACACTCCACCCCCATTTGTTGCTGTTTGCCAAAGAATTCATCTTAAAACAAATTCTGAAGCAGCGCCCAAGTGATTGTTTGCGGACTTGACTGATTTAGGCTATTATATTTGTTTATTCTCCAAGAACAACTCTAAATGTTCTCATATTCCTTGGATGTTAGCGAATTGATAAGACCTGTCCAGCCGCCGTGGTGTAGTGGTTAGCGTCGCGGACTACTGGCTGGGAGGTCTTGGGTTCGAATCCCATCAGAGGCGAGGGTTTTTTTTTCGGTCCTGGACCGACTCCTACCCAGAGTGAGTGGCTATGGGCTCAATGGGAAGACTGAAACCACACAGTCGAGTTTCATCCGCTTAACGGATGCGATTCTGAGAGTGTTGCTCTAATTTCAAGACCAACACTGCAGGTGTCTGTAGTTCTCGGGCCTGGTTAACGCCGGGATATCATTATGAAAGGAAGCGTAGAATACAGCCCTGCCATGCAGTCTCAGACCGATACGGAACTCCATAGCATCATCATCATCGTTATCATCGGCCTCATTTTCCATCAATCATAAAATTAAAAAATGTCTCAAATTCTGTGGCTTTGCATGCCCTGCTCTCATGGTGACCTCAGTTTCGGTTTCCAATCCAGTCTATGCCTTGGTGCGTTCGGGTCAAAGTCATGGGGATCAGTGTGTTCTGGGGAGCTGTCGGTGGACGGTCGTGGTGGCGCCCTCGGAGGAGGACCTCACTCACGCTGGCTCCGCGACTAAGAGAATAGTGTCGTCAGTAGGGGGCTTAGTAGGTGGTGTCCTGAACAGGCTCCACTGAACTCCACCGAAGTGACTCAGCAGCAGTGCAGTGTCTCCTCGGTTGGTTGCCTCCTGACGGCCTAACATAGATTCGCTCCCCTTGGACTGCTGGTCTCGGATTCTGCAACTTGAACAAACCGGGGTGTAGCTGCGAATTGGGATTCGGAACGAGCGGCGTGGGAGCAACGCCACTGTACGGCCCAGAAGATGGGACAGCAGCAAAAAACAAAAAGACCTGTGTCTGACTTTTGAAAATGGTTTTCAACCATTTCAACAGTTTCATCAAAAAAACATTTTTTTGGTAGCGTATGGGTTAAGCGTTGCCTCAATCAATCTGATCCAACAATCTGTAGTTCCTCCCCCCCCCCCCCCTTCTGCGCCGACTTCCTTATCTTTTAAATATCCATATTGTTTTAAACCGATTACAAATAAACTTTTTTTTTCTTGGCCAAATACGACATTTTCTTTATTTCATACAAGGCGATTTCCTTCTAAAGCAAGTTATTTGTCAGCAGATTATTCTTGGTTTAAATAATTGTTCTGAAGGTAATGCGTTCTACAGCTTTCAAACACGTACTTAATTAAAACTCATTTTATCTTCACTTTGATACAATGTTATATCCCTCGTGTGCCTGTGCAAGTGCCAGAAGTCGTAATACTCATTGTTCTCTCTCACTTCAAACAAAACGACAACTGCCATACCAACCTTTAAAAAGAAGACATGTTTCTTAGGTTTCAGCTCCGACGGTGATCGCGAACGACTGTCCTTGCAAGAAGAGGGGGTCGCTGCTTCCGTACCGTCCAAGGCCAATAGCCGGGGGTAACAGGACGCGTCTTCATGACCCGTGGACTGCTTCCTGCTGACAGTAGCATCGTCCTCTTTGTCGTATACCCACACCCCAGACACATCTTCACTAGGCCCTTTGTTCTTCGTGGTAGGAATCAGTCCTGGAATTCTATGGAGCTGTCCGGAGACACTTTCTCTCTCAGGTGCATCTGTTGTAGGCCCGTTGTTCTTCGTGGCAGGAATCAGTCCTGGAATTCTATGGAGCTGTCCGGAGACACTTTCTTTCTCAGGTGCATCTGTTGTAGGCCCGTTGTCCTTCGTGGCAGGAATCAGTCCTGGAATTCTATGGAACTGTTTGGAGACCCTTTCTTTCAGCTGCTGAAACGGGTTGTTGTTGTGGGCAGTAGGTAAGCTAACGGTCAGGGTGTAAGCAAGGAAGCAGAGGATGGCGAGAACAGAGCATACCAGCGTGGCTTTCAAAGTAGAGACCCTGCCTGCCATACCGAATGAAGTCTGCTTGTCGTCTGCGTGCAGTGTGTGTGTTGGCTTATCTTACCATGAACGGACCCGACCAGGGTATGGGTTTCACTCCCCCCTTGACGGGCACAGCTGCAACGTTTAAAGGCCGTGTCACATGACGTTACGATTGATTCAAGTATTATTACATTACGACGCGGCAAAACGGTTTCCGACCAGAGTCGCGTATATCTCTTTGCAACAGTTTGGACAAATACACGAAAATCAAAGTTTGAAGCTCTACTACATAGATAAACGAAGTCTTTGTAGTAATGTTTTTTAAAGTATTACCCACCAACTCTCAGGATCAATCCCGTCAGAGATCTTGTCCCACAGAGTTCAAGAGTTGTTCTACCTTTTTCCAGTCACATGCCTGATATAATATGTTAAAAGTCTTCTTCTTCTTCTTCTACTACGAAGAAGAGAGGGGGGGGGGGGGGGGGGCAGAGAGAGCCTGTGCGCCTGTGTGTGTGTGTGTGCGTGCGTGCGTGCGTGCGTGCGTGCGTGTGTGTGTGTGTATTTCTGTGTATGTGTACCGCGCACCTGTGGGCAGTGAATGATTTTTTGGGTGTGATGTATTTAAATTATATTGCTTGAAATTATTGATTTATATATATTGACTTCTTTTGTACACGCTTAGGGCTTGGCTTTAAGGTTCAGCGCGCTAAATGATTATTATTATTATTATTTAATTGCTGTTGTTGTTTTCTTGTTTTTCTTCTTCTTCTTCCTCTTCTTGTTATTCTTCTTGTTCTTTCTTTCTACTTCTTGTTCTTCTTCTTCTTCTTCTTCTTCTTCTTCTTCTTCTTCTTCTTCTTCTTCTTCTTCTTCCTCTTCACTAGCGACCAAACGTTAAGGCCCAGAAAGACTCACAAAGACTCAGAAAACTCACAAACTTAATAAAACGCACCCAGCTCATAACAAAACTGAATTTATTCTTTTAACATTAAGTTCATTCCAAAAAATCATTAATCAGAACGAGTTCAGTCAACAAAATGCCCCTTTCAACAACTTCCCCTTCCCCCTCCTCTTGAAAAGTCACACTCAGAATCAATGCACTTTGGAACAGTCAGTACACATTACTGAATTTTGCGCGGATGCCTTCCTCTCATGGTGACACATCACCACACAAAAATTTGAAGCGGTTCGGGAGATATCCTTGGGACAGACTGTTCCAAAGTGCATTGATTCTGAATGTGTGACTTTTCAAGAGGAGGGGGAAGTTGTTGAAAGGGGCATTTTGTTGACTGAACTCGTTCTGATTAATGATTTTTTTGAATGAACTTAATGTTAAAAGAATAAATTCAGTTTTGTTATGAGCTGGGTGCGTTTTTATTGAGTTCGTGAGTTTTCGGAGACGATTGTCTTTCTGGGCCTTAAATTTTGTTCGCTAGTGTACTATACTACTACTACTACTACTACTACTACTACTACACTACTACTACACTACACCAAGTAACATAGCACACACACGCGCGCGCGCGTGCGCGCGCGCGCACGCACACACACACCCACGCACTTACACACACACACAAACACACACTTGCACACACACACAACACACACACACACACACACACACACACACACACACACACACACACACACACACACACACATATATCACAGAGAGAGAGAGAGAGAGAGGGGGAGAGAGAGAGAGAGAGAGAGAGAGAGAGAGAGGTGAGAGAGCGAGCGAGAGGAGAGAGAGAGATTGGCCGAGAGAGAGAGGGGAGAGAGAGAGAGAGAGAGAGAGATTTGTTTCCCTTCATTATAATTCATTGATTTGTTTCCGCTTGTGGTGGTTTGCTCACCATTGCTGTGAACATGCTTTAAATCAAATCAATCAATGTCTATTTGTATCGATAGCGTTTGAATTGAGGGGCCTACAGGAACCTCACATTGTGCATGCAGAAACATAGTTAGGATATCTAGGCCATGCATGTTCGAAAAGGAAGAACATTGTCAAAGGTCAAGGTCACTGGAGCCGAAAATTCTGCCGCGCAGCTGGTGATCTGGCGTTTTCACGCTCCAGTTTCTGTTATAATCCCAAATAATTATTTGGGGTTGGGAGGAGGTGGGAGGGGCGTAGGGTTACAAGCCTCACACAGATGGTTCGGGAGGAACTTTTTTTGGGTCTATCTCTATTTTCAGTTTTTTTTTGAAGCCAACCTTAGTTTACCTTATGTAACTTTTTCATAAATAACAGTCAAGAAAAAATTAGTTGTGGTGGGTTTTTAAATGTTCCTGAGACTTTGTGAAATCCTGCAGTTATTTATTTCTTTTTTTTTTATTATTAAATTAGTTGTATTCAGTTGATATCGCTAGATTTTCACTCATGGGCAATTGTATTTATGTTTGCGATACCAAGTGTATTATTCAAGAACATGTTGTACCAACTATGTTGCATGATACTACTCAACAAAAATACGTGTTTACCATGAATCTGATTGAAGAAATATGTATTAAAGAAAAAATACAATGACGAACATACAGCCAAAACAAATGCTTGGTGCAGTTTTTATGTAGGATTTCTAGATACAGATTGATTTTTGTGTGGGACAGAACAGCTGTGCTCAGAAACCGCACTATAATTCTGCACCTCCACACCACAAAACCCCCCACAAAACACAACCCACCAAAAAACAAAAACGCATATGCTTACTTTTCACTTCTTTACTTTGGATGTAGGCCTAAAAAAGCTGAAAGGTTGTAACCAAACTATGGAATATGCTCACAACGGGGATACGCAGGTCGATCATCACGTGCGAGCGTGTGGAGAGAGAGAGAGAGAGAGAGAGAGAGAGAGAGAGAGAGAGAGAGAGAAGAGAGAGAGAGAGAGAGAGAGAGAGCAGAATGGTACAACCAAGAGGAAAACCATTATCTTGTTGAATGTCTAGGTAAAGGTAAAGATGTGCCACCACCGACCCCTGCATTTTCTCGGTTAATTCTATTTTTTCCGTTTTTGCCTTTCTTACCATACATAAAGCTGTTATTTTAGGAACATTTTTTCAGCTCACTAATAACCTTTTTGGAATACCAACCCTATCCCTAAAACCCTAGCCCCTAAACCTAAACCTAACCTAGCCCCCCCACTATGTACTGCAGTACACCGCGATTTGTCACAGTTATGGTTCGTTGCGTTTTCCCGTCTTATAGGGTGTGGAGGGTAGGGTTAGGCTTAGGGCTAGGGTTAGTATTCCAAAAAGGTTATTAGCTAAAAATGTTCCTAAAATACAGCTTTATGTATGGTAAGAAAGGCAAATAACGGAAAAATGGAATTAACCGAGATAGCATAGGGGTTACCAATGTCTTCTTGCTCTCATCACACACAACACAACGCGCGCGCGCAACACACACACGCACGCACGCGCACGCACGCACGCCCGCACAAAACGCACAAACGCCTAATTTTACCGTTTGAATGCTAATTAGTGTATTAGGAGATCATATGAACAATTGTTGATGTGGTTGACCAGTGGTCAGTGTCACTGACCAGTGGTCATTTTGGCCTATTTTTACTGTTTGACTGCAAATTAGTGTATTAGGAGTTCAAATGAATGAATTTTTTATTGTGGTTGACCAGTGGTCAGTGTCACTGACCACTGGTCACTTTGGCCTATTTTCACTGTTTGACTGCAAATTAGTGTATTAGGAGTTCAAATGAACAATTTGTTGATGTGGTTGACCAGTGGTCAGTGTCACTGACCAGTTGTCACTTTGGCCTATGTTCACTGTTTGACTGCAAATTAGTGTATTAGGAGTTCAAATGAAAATTTTTTGTATGTGGTTGACCAGTGGTCAGTGTCACTGACCAGTGGTCACTTTGGCCTATTTTCACTGTTTGACTGCAAATTAGTGTATTAGGAGTTCAAATGAACAAATTTTGATGTCGTTGACCAGTGGTCAGCGTCACTGACCAGTGGTCATTTTGGCTTTTTTTTATGTGGTTGACCATTGGTCAGTGTAACTGACCACTGGTCAACCACATCAAAAAAAAATCATTTGAACTCCTAATACAATAATTTGCAGTCAAACAGTGAAAATAGGCCAAAATGACCACTGGTCAGTGACACTGACCACTGGTCAACCACATAAAAAAAAAATCATTTGAACTCCTAATACACTAATTTGCAGTCAAACAGTGAAAATAGGCCAAAGTTTGACCACTGGTCAGTGACACTGACCACTGGTCCAACCACATCAACAATTGTTTCATATGATCTCCTAATACACTAATTAGCATTCAAACGGTAAAATTAGGCCAAAGTGACCAGTGTCAGTGGTCAGCTTGTTATTCATTTTATTTAACAAAGATTTTTTTTTTTAAATGAGAACTTGTCAAGAATGAGTTTTTATAACTCCAACTTTCATTTGGACAAAACGGCGGTTCAAAATCGAGCGCCGTTTTGTCCAACCCGCCGTTTTGTCTATAGACAAAACGGCGGATTGTTGAACCGCCGTTTTGTCCAAATCACAATAGAAAATTTGGACAAAACGGCGGTTCTAGCCCCGCCGTTTTGTCTATAGACAAAACGGCGGAATTTGGACAAAACGGCGGTTAACAACCCCTCATTAGTGAGACAGTGGACGAAATTTCATTGATTCTATTTCTTGGATTTTTACCATACAAATTCGTCCAGTTGATTTGTTTATAAATATATTAATCTAAATTAAAAAATAAAAAAAATAGCCTATTGAAAATCAATCATCATAAAATAACATGCATGATAAAATCTTCACATCGTCGGTGAACTTTTTTGTTAAACTCGTATCTCAATTTTGGTAGTTTTGAGAAAAATTAAAAAAAATTTTTTAAAAATTAACCGCGTTTACCACAATTGATAAACTATGATGAATATGTTATTCAAGACATTGCGAGTTTAGTCAAAATCCTGTTATTTTTTTTTGTTAAAATTTACCTTTTTTAGACTTGCAAAGAAACGAAGATACAAGGCTTGTTGTCCTTTACTAGAATCTGAATTTTGAGACTTATTTTTTTTTCTTTTTTTTTACACAACCTTATTTACCCCAGATAAGAAAGTCGTTAGAGACACAACTACGAGCTTTTGGTGGAAGGTGGCTGGAAAAATTAGAGAGCTGACTATGTATCTAACTAAAACATCCCCCAAAAATATCGAGATACGAAGTTTTTGAATTTCGCCAACGACATATTATTGTTGTGAAAACAAATATTGAACCCTGTTTATTGACAACTGATTAGTTTTAAGCACCTGTTTCTACCCGCTATCAAACAATGTTATGATATGTGCATGTTTTCAGGCAGCTGGTAAGATTTTTGGTCCAACTTCTGATGCTGATCACATAAACTTAAGTATTTTGAATAAACTGATAAACACACTGTTTTTATCATTGGGATTCCTTTTTAGGGCTTACAACAGCTAGATTGTGTGTTTATTATCCTTTAAGAATAGATACAGCACAGTTTCAAACTGAGTAACCAGGAAAATTGGACGAAATTGCATGGTGGACGAAGTTGTGGCACCTTACATTATCGAGATGGCACGCGAAGTTCGTTCTGACCTACTCACTTTACGTCATAGTAACACAGACGTAGCTTATGACGTTTATAGACAAATGTGTGATAACATAACCCTGGACTGTTTTTCGATATGGCGACACTCATTCATGTTTTTCTTGGGATTGTGTCAATACTTTGGCTGTGGAGGAGTAGGAGTAAGTATAATGCATTGATCCACTTTTGTGGGCAGATCATAATTATTATCGTCACGGTTGTGGTATTTTTCTTAGGGATGTGCATTACTGTGATTACAAAAAAATTAAGGGATTCTCATTTTTTAGAAGACGAGCGCATGGTAAGGTGGCGCCCGAAAGCCGAAATAAGAAGTTTTCTTTTCTTCCACTGAAATATATTTTTTTATGCAAAAGTTAAAAGCCAACTTTTCCCTAACCAAAAGCTTCTTTTCTAAAAAAAAAAAAGCTACATTATAGTTTCTACAGACACCCCACCTACACTATCTGTGAATACTGTTTTTCTAAAAAAAATAGTGGAGTTTTGTTCAGCTTTCAAATCCAACCCCCAATCATCTTGATTGTTGGAAGAAATGGCTCCCGCCCACCTGCGTGCGCACCCACCAAAAACAAAACCAACCCACACAAAAAAAACACCCCCCACCCCAACAACGCCCCCCCCCAAACACAAAACAAAGCATTTTTCCCAAGCAAACCGCCAAAACAAAACCCAGCAAACCCCCCCCCCAAAACAAAACCAAAACTCCAACCACCCCCCACCCAAAACAAAAAAAAAAGGGGTTGGCACCCCTGCAAAAGCCCACCCCAACCCCCTCCAGGAAAAACAAAACCCCCACCCAAAAAACAAACAACAAAAAACCCCCCCCCACCCCAAAATCTCAACGCCAAACAAAACACCCAAATAAAAACCAAGCAACCAAAAAAACAAAGCCAACCCAAACCGCAGCAAAAATATTACGATTAGTTCAGAACGTTGTCGTTCTCTCATGCGGACTATCTGTCTCCTCCTCGTGGACAGCGAGCTACCTCATGCTCATCTCGTCTAGATTCTAGTACTGATAAAATCGTCTCTCAATCATCATCTATCTAAACTCTCCGATAAAAACGTTCTCTTTCTACTAACTTACTAAATAGGATCAGGGGCTGTTCGATTTTTGAGTATTGTTAACAGTCTCGGCTCTATGGCCACTACGCTGAAAAGTTCCATAAAGGTAAGGAATGCAAACACTTTGGGACAAACACTTATACACCGATACTTACGCCCCATGCTCTGTTTAGCTGACTTGTTAAGTGTTCAATATGAGATCTCGCGGTCTACAAGACATGACACTGAGGGGGGGGGGTGTGTCCGCAGCGTTTATCATACTTCCCGCTTTCAAAAGAGCAAGAGAAAACTCAGATGATAGAACGCACAGACAAACACAGATAACAGATGGAATTGATTAGGCGCAGATAGAATGACTGTGTCAGTTCGCCGAATAGCATGTGTATCAGCGAACGTGAGCGACATGAGGTTAAGAAACTAAAAAAAAGAAAGCAGCGCTATATAAATTCTCTTTTTTATCATTAAAATTTAAAAAAAGCGTTCATTCATACGGCCTACGTATTCGTCTTGCGCCTTACGACACACGGGTTAGTTCCCACATTGTACGCCGTACTATTGAATTTTTAGACTAGGACTCGATTGCCTTGCCATCAGCGAGACTCATGCTTTAGAGCTCTAAGCGATTCTGTGTAGATCTTATGTGGATCTCTCCCTCGCTCTCTTCTCTCTCTCTCTCTCTCTCTCCTGCATTAAAAAATTATGTTGAATCGGGCAAGAATCTGATTTTTAACATTACGAATGGCTTCTTTCACGTCACATCACTGTCGCTTGGGAGAGAATGAGATCGCCCTGTGCAAAGATCATTTTTCAAACGGAGCAAAATAAAGTTTCAAAAAACACAGCGATCGATGCCTTGTGCATTATGATTGTACTTTACACACACACACAAACACACACACACACACACCGCACACACACAAACACCCACACAGACACACACGCACACAGCGTCGAGCGAACGTAAGTATAAGATTTTCGTATGAAGCAAATAATGCTTTGAATAAACGCTAAATCCAGTAAAGGATCCAGTTTACCCGTGAGTTGTGCAGCTAAGCCCGAGCCTTTTCACATCGAAGGTAAGCCCTGTGCCCCACGCTTTAAGAAAGGAAGTCACTGTCCTGAGCCACAGACCCACCCGCCTCTAGTCTTTTCTTTGTCTTGTCTTTCGCCAGTAGTTTATCCATCCCTCTGCTGTTCTTTGTCCTCCCCACCGCTTCGCTTCTGTGTTCGTCAGGAGTTTTTCCTCTCTGCTGTTCCCATATTGTCCTCCCACCTCCTCCTTTAGTATTCTTTGTCTTGTCGTTTCGCCAGAGTTCCTCCTTGTGACTGTTCTTTTAATCCTCTCCCGACCACCTCCTTTGTCTTCCTTTGTCTTGTCGTTCGCCAGGAGTTACCTCCTCTTGCTGTTCCTTGGTCCTCCTTTGTGTGTGTGTGGTGTGTGTGTGTGAGAGAGAGAGGAGAGGAGAGAGGAAGAGAGAGAGAGAGTGTGTGGTGTGTGTGTGTGTGTGCTCACGTGTGTGTGTGTATGCGTGTGGTGCGCGCGGTGCGTGTGTGTGTGCGATGCGTGTTTAGAGAAAGGAGAGTGTGTGTGTGTGTGGGCGTAATTGCGTACACCGCACGTGTTTGTATACATGTGGTGTGTCGTGGACCGAGGAAAAGGGTGTTTTGATCATCTTTCCTCACTCGTGTTTGTGTTCTCTCTCCCGGCTCGCACATTGCAGGAAGCACTAAATGCAAGATGGGGAGCGATTTTAATAACATTCACCTCCCAGCCTCCAAACATCCAAGTGACGCAAGCCGACAAACTCGGATAAAGGCGGGCCACAGGACACGTTGACTGCAGCTACAGTGGCTCCGACTCTTTACTGCTGATGCGAATTCAGAATCTTTGAACTGGAATATGCGGTGCGAAATTTCGTGAACGGTGTACAACTAGTCAAGAGCGGGCGACCGTACAACGACTGACCAGCAACCTTACCTCAGCAACCTGCCTACCTGCCTGCCTCCGTCCGCAGAAAACGGGAGTGGCCATGGCCGATTTGAGGACAGGTACGTGGGGCTCACGTCCTCACGTTGGTGAAGATTACCCGTTTGCGAGACGAAAGTCGCTGTAAAAAACCGCCGAAAAAAAAAAGACCATAACGCCGCTGGTAATAAATAAAAAAATAAAAAAAACCGCTGTGCCCGCCTGGGCGCTTTTTCCACAGACTCTGTGACGGTCGTCGAACCTCGGCAAAGACTGAGACAAGGGACAAGCAGCCAACTCTATTTGCCGCCTAGTGGTAAGCTGGAGTTTGTTGTTTCTTTCGTTTTTAAAAAAAGGAAACGAAAACTAACTGAAACTGACAAAGAGGCAAAGAAAGCCTTTCGAGGAGGCTCGGGGGTGGGGGTTGGGTTTGCAAAAATAATATTGACTTTGAGACGGAGGGTCGTAAACATGATTTGGGGGGTTTTTAATATAAAGAAAAAAAAAAAAAAAGTTACAAATGAAACTATTCGTTAATGGATACAAACTAAAAAGAAATTATTTTAAAAAAAAAAAAAAAAGGAATAAAAGAAGAAAAAAAGGAAGAAAAAGTGCCTTTGGGTCGGACTCTAAGAGAAAACCACACCCCTCATCAACCGCGGAACCGATTCGCATGAGAGAGACTGAAGACACATGGAGATGGTGTGGAGGCAGCATTCATCTACCAATTGAGGTTTATCGCGAGGCTTTCCATTCAGTGTTGATGGCACGTTTCCTTCCTACAACTTTCTTACCCAAAACCGCTCGTGTTGGCCTATTGAATACTCTCTAGTTCTCTCATTAAGGACCCCGTCTCGATCGCTTAAAACTCCTACCTGCTCTAAAATGTGAGAAGAGAAACAACCACTCGCGCCACATTTTTTTGTTCTTTCTTGGATAACTATACCTCTCGTACAGTAATTTCTAGACCTAAGAAATACCATCTGCTAACTGAAATACATGATAACTCTCTAAATTCTAACTCAAGCTAAAAAAAAGAACGCCCAGAGGAAAGATACGTCTCTAAAGACAGCTGTCTCTCTAAAACATTTTGAAATTACTCTCTAACGAAAAACAAAAAAGGAGCAAACTCCTCTACTGTCTCTAATGCTCTACACCTCTCTAACCAAACAAGCGTCACGGTGACTACTCTAAAACAAAACGATGCTAACCTGAGGAAATACAGTCGTCTAACTGGCGCTAAACTGAATACGTTACTCTAGCTGCTAAAAACTAAGAAGGACTTCTAAGGACCAACTCTCTAAGCTCCTAATCACTCCTCTAAAGATTAACCTCTCTCTCTAACTACTACTTCATCTCTAAAAAACGGTAAACAACCTAAGATCTCTAAACCCTCTACCCCACTATCGAAAATGTTATCTGTTTTTGTGCATTAGTATTTTTACATTTAACCGTGATATGTTTAGATAGTATGTTTGAATTATATTTTTATTCGAGAGACTAGATCATTACTTGTTGGTTGTTTGAAAAGGCTTTTCATGAATAAGACCATGACATATATGTGTGCGAAAATTTTTGAACCATGTTGATGCGCGTAGGTTATTCTCGGCTACCGGTGCTGGTCGTTTTCTATTATTCCCGAGAAAAAAAATTACCAGACGTTAAAGTTTTTTGGAAATATTAAATATAGAA